>SRQG01000038.1:0-124150 GCA_018360325.1 Claviceps aff. humidiphila group G2b | reverse complement strand
GGCCGGTAGCTGGGTGTACGGCGCGACGGAAAAAGGTCGACCGAAAAAGGAAATTAGTGGGACAGGTGGTATGAATAGTAATATGGGGTGGTAGAAATAACAATACTCTATGCGAGTGATGAATTGTCTATTTATATACCTACCGAAGCGCTTGCCTTTGAAGTATAAACGGCCAGTTTACGGAGTAGCTGTGGTATGGAGTAAGTATTAGCTTGGGCATTATCGTAATGATCCTTGTATAGCTATAAGATGCGAGTTGTATTACCTTTCTACTCCGTACGGGGTAAACAGATACCCCGCAGATGTTGTATCATGTATGGTACGGAAGGGGCTGTTTTGCACAACTTGACTCGTGGGTTCTGTTACCTGGAACTATAGCTAGGATATGTCTTATAGTGCATAGGAGGGTCTAATAGGTACAAGTGTGATATTGTCCACATATGTAGCTAGGTAAGGAGTATGACATAAATCATGGGGAGGATTATCACAGAGCAGTTACCAATACGTAAGATACGCCATCTTTCTGTGCAATAAAAAGTTTTTTACCCCCCTCCTGGAGCCGAAGCAAGCCCCCAAGGTCCATCACGATCCGAACGTCTCCCCCCTCAAAGCACCCCCCTCTGCTTCATGGCTGCGCGCAAACTCTTCTGCAGCGCAAAAACATTCTCCGTATTCATCATGGTGTAATGCGACCCCGGCACATCGTGGAACTTGACGTCGCCGACGTACTCTCTCCAGGCCAGGAGATGGTCCCGCAGCCACTGGTCCTTGTCGCGACCTACCGCGATGAGGGGCACAGCGTAAAAGACATCCATGGTAGAGACATGGCCGGAAGGGTCGTAATCATGTGCGAGGCCCTGTAGCTGGGAGGATACTTCAGCCCAGTGCCGGAGCTTAGATTCAGTGAGGTCGAGCTCAAGGAGACGCTGCGAAGGCGCTATGGCCATGATTCTTTGGAGGACTTCGTCGCGGGAGAGCTAGTCATACACATGAGAAGTACTCTTCCAGGAGAAAGGACACAGAAACGAGAGAAGAAACAAAAGGCAACGAAAAGAGGGAAATCAGGGGCGAATAGAATACGGAATGGGGAGAAGGGTGGCTTACCTACCTTGTGTAGTTCAGGAGACCATGCATGGGCTGTTTCTTCGCTAATAAAGCCAAGAAAGTAGACCAGGTTGAGAACCAGCTCCGTCCAGTCCAGCTCAATCATCCGGAATTTAATATGCGGGGGCAGATTGAGCGTACCGATAAAACCAACCTTGTCGCCCGCAGCTTCCATCTTCTTGGCGACTTCGAACGCGATCATGGCTCCGAAGGAGTACCCTATGAGAACATAAGGGCCATGGGGTTGCTTATCCCTGATGGCCTGCCAGTAAACACTAAAAAAAGAACCGATTTAGGCCCGCTGCTTTGTCTCTAAATACCTACAGATATGGATCCCGAATTTCTGGGAGTATGAACACTCGGGGGGGAGGGTGTACGAACTCGGTCATGTGGTCAACGGACTTATGCATTTTCTCCCCGGGGTTAAATCCCGGGGCGCGAATGGCGTATACCCTTCGGTCGGAGAAGAACTTGCTCAGGTTGAGGAATACCAGTATCTCCCCGAGGCCCGGATGGAAGAAGAAGATGGGCGGAGCCAGACTCTCACCCGACTGCAGCTGAACGATGGGGTTATACTCGGCCAAAGCCGAGCCCGTTGAGGACGTCATGCCGTCCACGATAGCTGCGAGGCCCTCAATGGACGGATTTTGTAGAAGATGAATCAGAGGTATTTCAGCTTGCAGCGCGAGCTTCTTCTGCACGAGGTTCTTGTAGCGAATGACGCGGATGCTGTCGACGCCCATGTCCGTGAGACTGTCGTTGACGCCGACTCCGTGCGGATCCAGCCCGAATGCCTCGGCAAAGATGTGCAGCAAACGATGTTCATTGTCGGTTCTCGCTGCCTTGCGACTGCTTCTGTGGAAGGCGGAAAGCCTCTGTGCGGTGGCACGACTGTAAGTGTCAAACCTTCCCTCTTCAAATTGCTGCTTCAACTTGGGCCGTGATAGCTTGCCAAGCGCCGACTTGGGGAGCATGTATCTCGGTAATGGAATGATGTCCATGGACTTTTTCGCGCAGTATAGCACAGCCTGCTTGGACACTTGGCTGATGACTAAAGCGAGTGCGGCGTCGTCCGTTTTCATGTCCTCGGTTTCGAGCACGAGAATGACGTATTCCTCGCTGTCGCTACCCCGAGGCCAGGTGTCGAAGGAGGCGATAAAGGACGGCAAGAGTCCCGGAATCGAGGCATCTTCCAACGCGGACTCAAGCTCATGGGAAAAGTACTTGACGCCGTTGAGGATGATGGAGTCCTTGGCCCGTCCGTTGAGAATGAGTTTGCCTGAAGCCGTCATGCGGCCCTTGTCGCCTGTCTTGAACCATCCATCTGTGGTGAAAGACAACATTGTGTTATGTGCATCTTTGAAGTACCTCTTAAACACCACGGGTCCAAACAGTTCTAGGTTGCCGTCCGTCTCAGGGGGAAGCACTATGCCCTCGTCGTCGGTGAAGCGGAACGAGAGCCCCGATATACCCTGACCTACGGAGCAAAACTGCAAATCTCGCTCCTCTTCAAAACTGGGAAAGTCTTGGTGGTAGCTGACGGCACCAAGAGTCTGTGGTGCATGTTGGTGTCGAGGTTGTCATGTCAGCACAAATCTGACAAGTTTCATGAAATACACTTTTCTTGATAGTCTTGTAGATAAGGGGGTGGAGGGGGGAATGAAAGATGGTGACGAACCTCTGTCATACCGAATGCAGTCCTCAAGGTCCCGGCCTCAGGACCGCCCAAGGAAGCTACCGCTTCATTGAAGCTATTTCCCGTCGAAACCACGTTGGCCTCACCACCCGACACGACATGACGAAGGTCGCAAAGGCTGCCGAGCTGTAATCTTCCAGTGCCATGTCCACTTGGCTTCTCGAGCTCCCTAACAGCCAGCGCGAGGAAAAAATTCGGCGCAAAAGCAATTGTGACTTTGTGCTCGGCAAGTTTCTCCCAAAACATGACCGGCCTCGCTAGTAGAAGCGACGGCGCGACGAGTATCTGGTCCGCACCGACAGCAACGGCGTGTATGTGTGTCTCCGTGACGCATGCCACATGGTCGAAACCTTTTGCTTTGTAGTCAGTCGTGGTTCTTTCTTGTACATGAATTTCCTCAGTACTTTCCCATATTTCCCCTCTTTCTTTTTTCTCTGGTGCCAATAGAAACTCGAGACTAAAAAGTAGACGTACCGATCCAGTTAAGAAAGATATCCCTGTTTGTGCTCTTCAAAGCATTCGATTTGCCTCGCATTGAGATCATGGTCTGGGCATGTCCGCACTCAACGGCCTTGGCATTGCCAGTACTCCCCGACGTCAGCATCAGGAAGGCGAGGTCCGAGTCGCCCTCAGCTCCCATGGAACCACCATTTTGGCTGGAGTGAGGATAGAAAGAAACTTCTGGGTGTCCTATCACGGGCAGTTGCTCCACGAGTACCAAATCAAGGGTCATGTCGATAGCAGTCAGTTCGCCCACAAGCTTCATGCTTGTGAGTATTTTTGGATGCTCAAGAAGGCGGTCGATGTGGTCCAGATGCTTGCGCCTCGCGGCCGGATCGGATGCCAAGGGCGTGGAGACAACTGGGACGCCTCCCGCGGCAATGACGGACCAGAACCACTCGACATACTCGACGTGGCTATTGAAATGAAGTAGAATACAGACATCTTTGGAGACGGTACGAGACCTTAACAGAAGGGTAGCATTGGTCTTTGACCTGAGAATCAGTGCGAGTTCACAGGTAGAGGCTTTTAAAAGGGGGAAACGAATCGGTGTGACAAACTTGAGACCTTTGGACAAGTTCATTGTATAGCATATGCGTCTTCTGTATGCTAGAACCATCACTATAAAAAGTTATGCCCCTTTGTGGGAACTTTTCTGCTGCTGTCTGAAGGAGAGAAAATATGCTTTGGATAGCCATGGCCCGCCTTGCCAAGTGACAGACATAGAACGAGAATGTGAATGGAGAATAAGTGTCTGCAAACTCTGCCTTCATGGAGGCCCTCTTGACGGAGCTTTATAATCACTCGGGATGACTCCTCAAAGCTTTTTTGAGCCTCGGCCCCCATTGCTTCATGGGATTTGGTCTTCAGCCAAGTTTTAGTAGGCCGCCCAGCTGAAATCCGTTGCGCAATACTTGTTCTGCCGTCTATCGGGCTTCTCAAGAGTCGAGCCTCTTGTTTCAGTCAGCACACATATGCGTCCTGAAGTCGTGTTACACGACGTCGGAAAACCTTGTAGTATAGTAACAAGTCCTTATGGAGCTTCCGTGCAGGACCAGAGATTTACTTGACCCCTCATTTCCCGTTTCTCGAGATAATTCCTCTCCTTGTGTCATTTCATCCACGTGGATTCTGCAGTCGTGTGTCAAAGATTCCAATTCAGGCTCGCTTTCGTGCTAGAGTTCCATCGTCCCGCGAAACATGATGATGCCCAATGCCCAGGGGGGGAGGGTGTGTCTAAGGCGGCGGGCGACTTATGATTACATTGAAGGCCGTGGCAAAGCCCGTGAGACGTGTCTGTATAGACTCCACCGTGAGAGTTCGCATCAATTTCTTAAAGTGGCTGCTGAAGGGTCCGTTGGTAAGCGGCCTCGTGATGAGTTTGTTCGCGTCTGCATTGAAAAGTTTGAGATAATGGGTACCAGTACAGACAAGGGTCCCAAGCTCGTCGTCCACAGGCAAAGCAGAAGTCAGATACAGCCTTGAGATCGAGCATTTTTCCTACGCCACGGCTGTTTATGTGGTGTCATAAGCAGGTCTCAGCAATGGCGAAGTACCTTTTCGTGGCCCGGAATCACCCGAATTTAACGCAGAAAATCCCCGCTCAACGTTCCATGAATGTATGAACCTTGACTGAACGCGGGAGCACACAAGTCAGGTTTACAGAGAGAGCTACCACGGGTGAAAACTCAGGCAGACTGAGGACTCATCGTCATTGAACAGAGGTGAAGTGGCAAGTCCTTTGCCACTGATATTGACGAATCAAGCTTCTCCAAGACAGGATCAGTACGCTATGTCTGGACCAAATTTGGTGACGGCAATGAACCGGCGAGGACAATCTCAGAAACGTTTATTTGCCGAAGCGACGAATAGTGCTGGCTCTGCAGTGAGTAAATACACGACCAGTTTCAAGTTGCCAACGTGGATGGGGTCATGCCACCTCTAGAAGAGTCGTTGTGGTGTTGCTTCTGACACCAAGGCCAGCAAGCGCGAAATGGTTTGTATCGCAATGCCAACGGATTCATCATAGGCAGCAATACCTATCAGACCAGACTACCCTCGCACGTTCTTTGGCCATCATTGTCATGAAAGGCATCACTCGACGATACCTAGAACAACGACGAGCGCGTTCAGACGTAAGACAGTCTAGGTAGAAATGGACATACTAGAGAAGAGCACGCCAACAAGAAAAAAAAGTAAAGAGCAGGCCAAGAAAAGAGAGAGGTACGAATATCCGTACCGAGATGTAAAAATGGTATTTTCGTTGTCCAGTAGAAAAGACGGCAATGCTCTTGTCGCATTCTAACAGACTGCCTCGGGCTGGCTGTCGGGCAACTGGGCAAGCATCTTTGTGGTAAGGACGGCATTGCACAAAACGGCGTAGGCGAAAGGCCACTGCTCCGTGCTTTGCTCCGTGCTTCACACCGTGAGTCGTGATGCGTCGCGTCAACAACTTTCGACTCACAACGGGTGCGATAGCCGGGATGATGGCGGTAGTCCTCAGCCACAGACGCCGCGAATCTCGACGTCCATGCAACTATGTACATAAATCCACACCAGCTTGACGGTCTGATATAGGTACCTAGGTACATATGTGCACATGTAGGTACATATGTATGTAGGTACATATGTAAGTCCAAGACACGGGTAGATTGCCCTGAAGTACCTAAATTGAAATTGTCGGTCGGGATAGGATCCTAGGTACCTACTCTAGCGTTTTCGCAAGTCGCAGCCTGAACGTCGCCGGCTAATATGTAAGGTGAACGTGGTTACAGACTTACAAGTTACAGTACGAGCCCGTGAGGGTGCGGAGAAATGGCTCCATGGATACTCCGTAGCATCATCATGCATGGGGTCTTCAGTGTTCACTGGAGGGACGAAACAGATTTGTTCAAGAAGTGCAAGTTCAAGGCGTCGGTTGGATTGTTCTCTGTTCCAAAATGTATTGATGGTTGATACGAATGTCTACAGACAGGTACAGAATGAGCTAGGTACCTACCTACCTCTACTAACAGAATACATACTCTGTACATACATATGTACATATGCACCTACTGCGTAGACGAAATCAGTGTTGTCGCCCCCGCGTCGTGGCTTCCCGCGATAGTTCTACGGTCGTCGGTGGCACATGACATGACGCAAATGATGTGATGCTCCATCCTTCTCTCTTCTAGCCGCATCAATCACGATCAAGAACCATAAACTGGGAGATGTGGTCCGGTAGCCGCCATGTCGCAACTCGACTCCCAACGTTTGTCAATGTCTAACTTTAAATTTGCCTGGAAGCAACAGTTTCCTTTCGTTTCTCTCTTTTTCCTCTCTTGATGCGTTTCCTGAGCTTCTTCTGCTTCTGTTTCAACCGCCCCAGCCTCACGCGCATACACTACAATGGACAACGACGATAACGGCCCCTTGTACCTGGGCTTTGACTTGTCCACGCAGCAATTAAAAGGTAGCCAGCCATCTTCAGCATTCTTCTCCAATTTCTATTCGCCCTGACTACCTATGCGCTTCTTCCACCATTTCCCACATACAACCATGGATTGCGTGCCTCTAACTCAGATGTGCTCTCCGACCAGCCATCGTTGTCAACTCCCAGCTCAAGACAATTGCTCAAGCAAAGGTCGACTTCGACGGCGACTTTGCCCGCGACTATGGCATCCACAAGGGCGTGCACGTCCGCGATGAGACAGGAGAGGTATTCGCCCCCGTCGCCATGTGGATGGAGGCGCTGGACCTGGTGCTCGATCGCCTACGCGATGCCATGCCCGTTTCCATGAGCCGCATCCACGGTGTGAGCGGTTCTGGCCAGCAGCACGGCAGCGTCTTCTGGAACAACGAGGCCGAGGGACTGCTCTCCGGTCTGGATCCGAAAAAGAGCCTCGTGTCGCAGCTTAAAGGGGCGCTGGCGCATGAATGGTCGCCGAATTGGCAAGATCAGAGTACACAGAAGGAGTGTGATGCCTTCGATGCCCTGTTGGGGGGGAGGGAGTCACTCGCTGAAGTGACAGGTAGCGGTGCCCATCATGTGAGTGCACCTTTTGCATTTTTGGGGGTTTTTTTTGGATTTCGCATTCGCTTGGTGGTCCTCTTTCTGAGGGGAACGGGATTTGGATATAGTATCAAGGCGGATTTGAGGATTGTTACGTTAACAATGCAACCGAACAGCGCTTCACAGGCTCGCAAATCATGCGGTTGAGACAAGCGCTCCCGCAAATGTATGCCAACACGAGTCGCATATCCCTCGTATCATCCTTCCTTGCCTCCCTACTCATCGGGTCCATCGCGCCCCTCGACGTCAGCGATGTGTGCGGCATGAACCTCTGGGACATACCCAACCAGCGATACAGTTCGGACCTTCTCGGCCTAGCCGGCGGCGGGCACGATGGCGCCGAGCAGCTTCGCCAGAAGCTCGGAGAGCCGGAAATGGACGGCGGGCACAGCCTCGGCAAGATCTCGTCCTACTTCGTGCACAAGTACGGCTTCAGTTCGGACTGCCAGATCGTTCCCTTCACTGGAGATAATCCAGCGACCATTCTCGCGCTTCCGCTGCGACCCCTCGACGCCATCGTGTCTCTCGGAACCTCGACCACTTTTCTCATGAACACGCCTACGTACCGACCCGACGGATCTTATCACTTCTTCAATCACCCCACCACAAGCGGACACTACATGTTCATGCTGTGCTACAAAAACGGCGGCCTGGCACGGGAGAAGGTGCGCGATGCTCTGCTGTCCGCTACCCAACCCGACAGCAAGCAACAGCCTGACTGGGACAAGTTCAATAGCGCTGTCCTCAATACGCCTCCTTTGGGTGTTACCAAAGAGAGCGACAAGGCCAAGCTCGGTCTGTATTTCTACCTTCGCGAGACAGTGCCCAATATTCGCGCCGGCACCTTCCGCTTTGACTGTAGTACAGACGGCAGCCATCTCCAGCAGATCAAGGAACCCTGGTCTCGCCAACTCGATCCCCGTATCATAGTCGAGTCACAGGCGCTATCTATGCGGCTGCGATCGCAAAACCTGGTACATAGCCCCAGAGACGCGTTGCCCGCGCAGCCGCGACGCATCTACCTCGTCGGAGGGGGGTCAATGAACCCCGCCATTGCGCGCGTCATCGGTGACGTGCTCGGCGGCGCCGACGGTGTATACAAACTCGACGTGGGCGGCAGCGCCTGCGCGCTCGGTGGCGCGTACAAGGCGCTGTGGGCGTTGGAACGAACCTCAGGCGAGACATTTGACAAGCTGATTGCGCAGCGGTGGAAAGAGGACGGTGCGATCGAGCGCGTCGATGAGGGTTTCAAGAACGGCACATACCAGCAGTATGGCAATGTACTGGGTGCGTTTGAAGAAATGGAGAAGCGGCTGCTGGCCGAAGAGAAATAGTGAATTGACGAAAGGACACCCCACTTGTTCTGCTGTGCCCCTACATAATAGACGGCGAAACTGGAAAGCAATTCGAACCAAAAACAAAATATAATCGTGTATAAAAAGGAAGTGTTGCATCCGGGTATCTGCCCATGCCCTCTATCGAACGTATTTCCCCATGAATCGTCTATGAAAATCTGATCGCAGCAAGTCCTACGATTCGGTTAGCATCCTTCACCTAAACCCCAATCTGTCCTTCCAACCAAACGGCTCTGGAAAACACCCCACGCCTATACCTTGCGAAGGAGAAAACGTAACAAAGGCAAAGTGAAACACAAAAGGGGGGACCACTCGATACTCACATTCACAAACTCCTTCTTCTTTCCCTTCTCTTCCGTCCCCCTCGCCTGATTCTTAAACACCACATCATCATCCCACCGCCTCTTCATAGTAAAATCCGGCTTATTCAACAGCGGATTCCCCAGCGCAATATCCTTCTCCCGCGCCTCGTCCTCCGCTTTCGCCCGCTCTGCTTCCTCCCTCTTCTTCTTTTCTTCTCGCTCTCTCCTCACGCGTTCTAGTTCCCGTGCTAGCTCTGCCTCTTCGTCGTCTTCGCTGTCGGAAGAGCTGCTGTCGTTGTCGGAGGCTTCGTCAGAGTCATCCGCGTCTACGGCCCGTGATTCTTCCAAGATGCGCCGCCGCTTCGCGTCGTAGTCTTCTTGGCTGATACTGGAGCTGGCGCTACCGCTGGAGCTGGGCCGTTTGTTTTGTGGGTGGTTGCTTGTTGTTGGCGCGGCTGTGGCGTGGGCTTCGTCGTCGGCGTCGGCGTCTTGGAGGAGGGGGAGGGGGTGGCTGCCCTTGATTTTGCTGAAGTGGGCGGCTTCGGCGGCAAGGAGTTCGGCGGCGAGATCGCGCGTGGGGTATTCGTCGGCGTCGCCGCCTTGGCCGGCTTGGCGGAACTTGAGCTGTGTGTAGGCGGGTAGAAGGCGTTGGTGGTAGGCTGGGCCGCGGAGGGCTTCTTTGCCACGGGCCTGATGGCGAGGTTAGAGGGAGGGTGCTGCGCGGGGATAAGGGGGTTTTGGATACGTACTGGGTCAAAAGTTGGTCTGTGGGCGGTGGTCATGGTGGCTGTGAGATATGTTGAAAGTTGTGAGGACGGAAATTGGAGGGCTTGAGACGGAAAAGGTGAAGTGGTGAGGTTTGGACTTGGGATTTCGATAACGGAGACCGGAGTGACGTTGCACGATGGCCAATCACATTACGATGGTGGGGCTACAGGCAAGGCTGGCAGCTTCACGAATTGTACTTCTTGCACGTTGACTACCTAGATTCATTGGTATTTTCAAGGCCACGAAAAATTCCAGTCAAGCGCGAGTCGGGACGCCTTTTTGTCGTCGTATCTTTCGCGTTTAATAGCGAATGCGCTACATGTCGATCTTGAGATCTCATATGAGGTCAACTCACAAGGGGCAAGTTACAAGTACAACCACAGCATGAGCCGAGACAACGAGCACATGGCTTTGCATCAATAGTGTGTTTGGCGTCTCATTTGGAAAATCATTTTTAAACCTGAATCTTAGTGTTTATTGAAACAACCAGGTTCATCTGCACATAGGCGTTCAGTCCACGGGCGCCGGATCGTCGATCGAGCCCAGGGTAGCCTCAGCGACGGATAAGCAATATGGGAGCATCGAGAAGACTCTGAGTAGCCTGCCTGGCCCGGACTGCCAGGAACCAATTGACGAGATATGGATAATGTGGTGAGCGTAGATGTCAAGCATGGTGATACTGACATGACAACGGGTGCAGGATATGGACAGAAGTCGCCAAGCCGGCTGTGCTTTCCTGCTCAGCCGTTACATTTTCCAATCCGTGCATCAATGTTTATTACTTATCTTCGATCACACACAGAACAAGTCAGGCAGTAATAATACTGCATTCGAGTTGTATCTCGAGTCCAAACCAAGGCACCCGGGCACCTTCGTCTCGCTCAAAACAACGCTTCGCCTGCACACCTCACCTGTGATCCAGGTGACGGAATCTGCTGTAGGAGGTATACATTCGTCGCGACTCGCACGTAGAATCCCCACCGCCCGGCAGAAATTCCCACCACACGTCACTCACTTGAGCAACACCATGCCATACCAAGACCGAGTGAGAAGAGAAAGTGAAAACAACACCGAAAAAAGGCCCAATCGAACAAGAATTTGGAAACAGACCTCAACGGCTAGATACTACCACCGCCCGAGACGTCCATTGTCAGCCCCGTCCCTCTGTGCCGACCATGCCCCGGGACGCAGAGCCCTCCCTCAATGAGAGGACGTTTCTCACAAAAGCCCTGCAAGAGGGTCTGCGGCTAGACAACCGCAAATTTGAGCAATTTCGGCCGATAGAGCTTACCTTTGGAGATGACTATGGCGTTGCGGACGTCAAGTGTGGGAAAACAAGGTAACCCCCTCCCTCCTCTTCTACACACCTTTTCCTCCATTCTACACCAGAGGCATGCAAGCAAAGCCCCCGGGTTCAAGTCTGCCTCGTCTTCATCTACTGGTATTGTACTTTCCTTTCTTTTGCAACGAAAAAGACAAGTTAGAACCAGAACACCCGGTCTCATGCAAAAAATATATATATATACAGAGTCGTCGCCAAAGTCTCAGCAGAAGTCACCGTCCCCTTCACAGACCGCCCCTTTGACGGCATCTTCTCCATCGCATCCGAACTCAGCCCCATGGTCGCCCCGTCCTTTGAAGTTCACCGCCCCACGGAACAAGAGGTCCTCTTGTCACGAATGCTTGAAAAGACGATTCGTCGCTCCGGAGCGCTGGACACGGAGTCGCTGTGCCTTATTGCCGGGCAGAAGTGCTGGTCCGTTCGCGCGGATCTGCATGTGTTGTCCCACGATGGGAACTTGCTCGACGTGTCGTGTTTTGCCGTCATTGCCGCGCTGAGACACTTCCGGAAACCGGAGAGCTCAATGGAGGGGGAGACGTTGACGGTGTATACGCCCGCGGAGAGGGAGCCTATGCCGTTGAGCTGGTTGCATTCGCCGTTTTGCGTGACGTTTAGCTTCTTTGGGGAGAAGGGCCGTGGGGAGGACCAGAATGAGGAGGGGGAGCTAGTCCTGCTGGATGCGACATGGTTAGAGGAGCAATTGAGGGTGAGCAGCTGTACGTTTAGCTTGAATAAGCATGGCGAGATTTGCCAGGTGAGCAAGCTTGGGGGGGCGGATGTTGATGCGCCTGTATTTGTACAGTGTGCGCAGATGGCGTTGGCCAAATCCAAGGAGTTTACGGACCTGGTGGATAGGAAGTTGCTCGAGGATGCGAAGGGGAGAGACAAAGGGGGTTTATTGGCCGAGCTCAAGTCTGAAAATGATAGGTGAGGGGACCGGACGTGATGAGATAGGTGATACAGATGGGCGGTACATAAGGAGTAGGAGCAACAGGGACGGCAGGGCACTAAATGGCACTGCTACTGCCGATGACGAATGAAGCGGATTCAACTTATTGGAACTGGGTTACCACGAGAACATAACGACGCATTTACGGCACAGGCGTGTGGAGGCATACGTTGGTAGAGGCTTGATACCCCTCCCTTTCGGACAGGTGTGAGTGCAGTTTCGAGTTAGCCTACGCAGGCCATGCATCATATAACCGTCTGCTTCAACAAAGGCAACGCGCCACGTCTATGCCTGCTGCTATCCAAGCGCATGCAAAATTTCCATTGCTCCCATGCGCCAAACCCAAAAGAACTCCATTACTTGTGAGATGCTGCACACGCAGTGTAGAAGAAAGTAAAGCACACCACCAACACCAAGATACTAAAGCAAGAGTACTAGAGCATGGATTTCTGATCATCGCATGACAGGCGGCCGTGACTCCTTGTTCCATTGTACGCGCGTTCTCACCCAGTCAACGGCCTCTCTTACGCCGTCACCGGTCAACGCACTCAGGGACAAGACTCTCGAATCACGAATGCTGCTCGCCTTGTCTCCCTCCATGACCTTCTTGACCAGGCCCTCTTTGATGCGTATAGTTTCCACGCAATCCTCCCTGTCCTGCTTGTTGGCGAGTATAAGCAACGGCACGCCTTCCGTTTCGGAATGCTGCAGCACGTCCTCCAAAACCAGTCTACACTCTTCTAATCGGCCGTTGTCATCCTCGAGAGTGCCATCACCAATGTCAGTGCTGTCGATGATGAAGACGATGGCATGGCAGCTGGCGTAGTAGCTCTGCCACAGATTGCGCAGTGACAGCTGACCTCCAACATCCCATAACTTCAAGTACATATCGGGGAGGGTGATCGTCGAGACATTCTGGCCGACAGTAGGGACGGTCTTGAGCTTAGGTTCTGGCGCATGGGGGAGGTACATGGACTTGACTTGCTCGTGGAACGTGGTTTTGCCGGCGTTGTCGAGCCCGAGAAGGATGACGGAGTATTCTGCGTCATGGAAAGACAGGGTTAGTGGAGGTGCCACAAAAAGCTCAACGGGTGCAGGAAGCGGACCTTCTTTGCTGGTGGCATAACGATACAGGCCCTTGGCGAGATGGTACATGGTGAGATTGGCTGGGCTATTGCTTCGGCATGGAGGCGAGGCGGGGCGCGCTGGTCAAGAACGCGGCGTGCTGCGGATGACGGGTCGCAAGTATGTATGTATGTAGTCTGTAGAAGCGCGCTGCGCGGGTGAGGATGTCTTAAGTTGTTTACTCCGTAAAACTATTCCGCAGCATCCAGCCTATTATTATCCACGGAAGGAGCGAAGGACAGGATGCTGAAGAAGACCAGGGTGGCGCTTGCCCCGGATTGAGTGTCACGCTCGGAGCAACCCCACACGGGCCACCTGCATATGTACATACGCCACTTGTACCAGCTGCCCGTTCCGAGCTCAGGACACCTAATGTCAAACTTTATTGCTCAACACCTCAGCTGCGTCCATCTTGATGCGTCCATCTTGAGACATCTGCCTTCTGTCTTTGTTCCTACTTTCTCGCCCGCCTTCGACTCGACTCGCCTCCGCCGAAGCGAATCCATGACCTGTCTGCCCCCGCCGTGAGGCTCACGCAGGAGCTTGCGAAGCTCCATCCACTGCGCCTCACCTGCATGATCACGCATCTCGTTCTGCGCGACGATCGTGACCCCACCGCCTTCGTTCTGCCATAGAGGCCGTTCAACGTTCAGTCGCTCCCTTCGCGCATCGTTCGCATTAAGCTGTTGCTTGTCTGCCAATCATGCAGCTGGGTACTACGATCGCCGATATGGGCGCCGCCCTTCTCAGTACGTCGGATTGCGTCTTGCTTCATGAGATTGGCCAATGCGATTGGCCGATGAATATGGGAGACACCGGACTGACCTGCTCACAGGGCGAGAAACAAGCGACAGTGAGGGTTCGTCGAGCCCCGATACGATGCGATTCGGCCTGGAGCTTTGGAGGCACCCGTGATCGAGAATGCAAAAGACTAACTAGAGATGGTAGAGGGTGACGGCGCGCAAAAGGAGTTCTTCGCAGCGTGGACTTTGTTCATCGCCATCATGCTGTTGATTGCCGCCTTCTTCACGAGCTACATGCTTCAGATCAAGAAAGTGACAGCGATTCATGAAACGGTGATATCAATCTTTGCGGGTTCGTGTGTCTACTCCAGGGCCCTTTACCATGTCGCCGCCCCATGGTCTGACTGAGTGAGCTGACATCGGATGGCGTCTTGTCGCGTGTATAGGCATGACGGTCGGGTTGATTCTCATTGTTACCTCGGGCGACTCAATACGAAATCTCATCAACTTCGACTACCAGATCTTCTTCAACCTTCTACTGCCGCCCATTATCCTGTCCTCGGGCTACGAGCTACACCAAGCCAACTTCTTCCGCAACATGGGTACCATCTTGACATTTGCCTTTGCGGGCACCTTCTTATCTGCCGTGGTTATTGGTCTGATCCTCTATGTTTTTGCCCTCATTCCCGGATCACTGACAATGTCCTTTGTCGACGCCATCTCTGTGGGAGCCACATTGTCCGCGACCGATCCCGTGACAATTCTGGCCATCTTCAACACATACAAAGTCGACCCAAAACTGTACACCATTATCTTTGGTGAATCCATTCTCAACGACGCCATTGCGATTGTCATTTTCGAAACTGCACAAAAATACAACAAAGGCGAAGCCTCGAGCTACGGTATTCTGAGCTTCTTTGAAGCCACGGGTATCTTCTTGCTCGTTTTCTTCACCAGTTTACTGATTGGCGTTGTGGTCGGCGTTGGCACCGCTCTTCTTCTCAAATTCACCTACCTTCGACGCTACACTAAGATCGAAAGCTGTCTCATCTTCTTGATTGCCTATGCTACGTATTTCTTCTCGCACGGCATACATCTGTCTGGTAGGCGTATACTCCAAACTCATGGAATATCTCTTTTCTTCTCTCAGCAGTACCATAGTCGCCAAAGCATTAGAATTTGTGGACATATGCACTAATCGTCTTCACTAGGTATCGTGTCTTTGCTGTTCTGCGGCATCACACTGAAGCACTATGCCTACTTCAACATGTCTCGAAGAACTCAGCTTACCACCAAATTCATCTTCCAGATCACCTCGCAGCTGTCGGAAAATTTCATCTTCATCTACCTGGGACTGGCCCTATTCACTGATAACGCGTTGTCGTTTGAGCCCCCTCTCATCATTGTCACCATTCTGGCTGTTTGTGCGGCTCGCTGGGTGGCTGTTTTCCCGCTATCCAAAGCCATCAACTGGTTCATCCGATATCGCGCCCGTCGCCGCGGCCTCGAGGTCGGCGACGAGCTGCCTTACAACTACCAGGCCATGTTGTTCTGGGCTGGACTTCGCGGGGCCGTCGGTGTCGCCTTGGCCGCCCTTCTCACCGGCGAGAACGCCTACCCACTTCGCGCCACGGTGCTGGTTGTGGTGGTGCTAACTGTCATCATTTTCGGCGGCACCACAGCCCGCATGCTTGAGATACTAGGCATACGGACCGGCGTAGTCGAAGAGATTGATAGCGATGACGAGTTCGACATTGAAACGATCGCAGGCGGTCTGCATGGCAAACGCTCTGGTGCAGGCATCGGGTATGCGCCACGTCGCAACGGCAACATTTCTCTTGGAAATTTGGAGGATGGACGCTCTGCCAGCTACGTCTCTGGCCACCGATCGCCGCATCTCGGCGGAACAGGCAGCGGCCAAAGCCGCAAGAGTTCATCAGGACGCGCAGATCTCCTCAGCCGTGCCGTCGACGACTCGGACTTGGATTTTGACGACAACGATATTGACATATCCGATCTCCCGCCTCCTGCGCGTCGCGCCCGCGCCAGTCCTCAGCTAGCAGCGGCAGATTCTTACTCGCCCCCAGACGGCGCACTCCTAAGTCCTCCGGGCGAACCATCCACCAACACCCCCATCACCAGTGCCACTGGCGCGATTCGCCAACTATGGAGCGCCGAGGACCCAGCCGGTCTGTTCAGACAACTAGACGAGGATTTCATCAAACCAAAGTTACTGCTTCATGGTGATGCACATAACAGGCATGGGGGTGGCGGAGGTCCTGCGCACTAAATGATGTTTACGCTTCAATGATACCAAAGAAAACGAGAACGTAAAGACACGTATATAAGCACATACATGATGCTGTACTCTAGACACGAGTGCAATACAGTCCGAATTTTCACACAAAAAGTATAGTTCATTGGTTAGAATGTAAGACAAAAAGGCGTTTATATTCTTGTTCTTTGTTCTTTCTTCTTCTCAATCACGAGTTCTTTTCAATTTCTTCCCTCCATCCGTTTCTCGTGATGTGATGTTACATTTACCAAGAACATGTTTCAAGGGCAGGATGCTCCTTTGATCGTGTTGGAATGTGTTGGAAGTGATACCCAGCTGGAATGGGAGCAAGTACCTACCTAGATAACCCAGTGTACTGTACCTACATACCTTAGGTAGTTAGGTCCCTACCTGCTATGTGGGTATGCCGTCACGGGAACTTCAACTGAGAGTCCTACGTAAAGACAGGGCAGAAGTCACCTGGAGGCTTGGGGCTTGACTGGAAATATGTAGTAAAAAGGAGGTCGATTAATTTTCCGATATACTTTTTCTGCTTCTCGTAAAGATCGGGCCATGGCTTTATGAGCAGCCAGTACGTCAGCCGGTTCTATTGGCTCAAGTGTTAGCGGAGATGGATCGCCTCAGTCGGGGGCCGGGGCAGACAAGTCACCGAGATGCGAACCATGGAGTGAAGTGGTGCGGTCTGTCCCCTCTTTTGGGGACAAAACGTGTGTGTAGTTATTAGGAAGGCCGATCCAGGTATGTAGTTCAATGCTGACTCCCTCTAGCTCGACAAGGTATTATTTGTACAAAGTGTGCCCTTGTATCGTCTTATCCCATATCTTCCTCCTCCCACTTCTTCTACTTCTTCCTCTTTATCTTCTGTGCTCTTCCTATGTATCTTGATATCTTTATCCCCCCCCTCCGCTTATATCTATTCCGATTCCTATTCCCCATCTTATCATTTATCTTATTTCTCAACACAGTCCACACACCCGCCTGAGCGCGTGGTCGAGCTGCTTGAGTGGGGGGGGGAAGAGCTGCCATCAATATCAGAATCTACCACAGTCTTCTTCTTCTTCTTCTTCTTCTTCTTCTTCTTCTTCTTCTTCTTCTTCTTCTTCTTCTTCTTCTTCTTCTTCTTCTTCTTCTTCTTCTTCTTCTTCTTCTTCTTAGCCAAGAACTTCTCCATCTTGTTGCTGCACACAAAGCACCTTCCTATAATTTACTCTTTCTTCGTGCTCCGCGAGCATGCATGCATGCATGCATGCATGTGTGTGTGCGTGCGTGGAATTAGAAAATAAAACCCGACTCAACCATAAAAATAAAGAGAAAAATCATGACAAATACTTGCTGATAAAGACCAGCAAAGAGTCTACCCTTTTCTCCAAGAAATGCCACAATACTGAAAACATGTCGCCGGGCCCCGGGCCCTGCCACGCGCAGCCCCAACTTTCCCTTGACCTCGTTGCTTAAACTTTTTCATCCACAAAAAACCAGACAATCAAAAATAATGGCAGCCAGCCACACACCCCGTACAGTTACAAGAAGAAAACCCGTGAATGCATGCTTGAGAAAACGAAGGAACTCTGAGAAAGAGGTGTAAGACAGGTAGCAATAAAATAAAACAAAGAACAAGACAGAGGGCCTGATCGTCAAAGTGAATGACGATAGGAGGACCAGGAGGAATAGCTTGGGGGAACCGGAAGAGAGAGGTCACAGAGCAGCGCCAGCAACGCATTGGTTTGATTTAGCCACCAGGGGTTGCACTCCCACTCGATTGCCGTCGGTGAAGAGACTGAGATCGAGCTGGACTGGCCGCCGGGCCAGGCGTAGGAGACGCGTGACTAGTAGCTCGTTGTTGAGCTTGGGCCGCCTGAGCTGCCTGAGCTGCCTGAGCTGCCTTTTGCTGCGCCTGCTGAGCTTGCTGCGCCTGCTGCTGGATAGCTGCCTGCTGCTGCTGCTGCTGACGAAGCAACGCCGCATACTGATGAGGACTGGTCGTGGCCGCGATGCTGTTGGCAAGACCGCTTTGTCCAGTCGTTCCGGCCGCTGAGTTCATGGCTGATTGTCGCTGCGCCATCATGGCTCGCGTCAGGTGCTCCGTGGCGAGTTGCCGCGCCTGCTCGGGTGACAAGCTCGGGTTCTTGGCCCTGAAGGAGCCCTCGAGCGCGGCAAGTTGGGCGGCAATGGCGGGCGGAAGCTGATTGTGCATTCTCGAGCCAGGAGAAGGTGTCATGGCAGAGGCAGGCATATGTAGACCGGTGGCTGGAGGCGGTGGAGAGGTGTGCCCGTTTGCAGTTGCATTTGCTGTAGCTGCGCCATATTGGGCCATCATGGCTTGTGCGTTTGCCATGTAACTCTGCTGCTGGTTGATGCCATTGATACTGTTGATGGGGTTCATGTTGGTCATGGCATTCCGTAGCTGCGGCGAACTGTGTCCCGCGACAGCAGCAGCTGCCATGTTAGCCTGCAGCAGCTGCTGGTGCTGCTGGTGTTGCTGTTGCTGTTGCTGGTGTTGTTGCTGCTGGTGCTGCTGTTGTTGCTGGTGCTGTTGCTGGGGCTGCTGGTGTGGGTGCTGTTGCTGGTGCTGCTGCTGTTGTTGTTGTTGCTGCTGTTGCTGGTGCTGACCTTGATGAATCTGGGCTCGTTGCTGCTCGGAGATGCGTTGAGCCCGGAGCATTAGATTCGCGTCTGGTTGCTGGTTGGGCACCGGCATTCTCTGCTGGTTTTGCAGAGCGGCTTGAATTTGAGCCTGTTGGACCGCCGTCAACTGACTCGGCGCTGACAGGACGCCATTCATCTGCGCTTGCACGCCTACGCCTGCGACTCCAACCCCGGTGATCGGCGCCTGCATCGCCGTCCGGGGCCGTCCTTGCGCTGCGGCTGCCGCGGCCGCCGCTGCCAGTTGACTCGGTATATTGGCACGAGCAGCGACAGACGCGACAGTACCACCGCCTTGAGGAGTAGTCGCATTGGTTTGACGTTGGACGGCTCCAGCTACTTGTCCAGGAGGCCCAGCTGACCCTGTAACCCCTCCCGTTCCGGCTCCCCCGACCACTCCTCCCGTTCCTCCCTTTCCCCCTGCTCCTCCTGCGCCTAACTGCCCGGCTGCAGTGGCTGCTTGAGCTGCTGCTGCTGCTGCCTGGCCATGTGCCCGGGCTTGAAGGGCAGCTCGTCGCTGAGCATCCTGCCTCTGCGCGTATATAGCCATCTTTTCCGCCAAGGCTTGGTCTCGTTCCCAGCGCAGGATACTATATTCCCTTGGTGTCTTTTTCGGACGTTGCGCGATCGTATCGTTGCTTTTCTTGGTAACCGAGTTCTGTGCTGCCGAGTGCTGCTGTTTCTGAACAGTTGTCTCTCTCTTCTTGGCCAGCTTCCTCATTGCGTCAATGAGCGTCAGGTGCTTTTGGTTCCGTCTCCTTTCAACACGAAGTGGCAAAGATTGCCTTCGGCGAATGGGCGTGACGGCGCCACCAGAGGCAGTTGCCTGCTGCACAGCCGTCTGATTTTGCTGAGTGATGACACGCTGTGCAGCCTCGATCCGAGTGTTGTATGCCTTGAAGTACTGAGTCTTTTGCATGTCCGAGGGAAGACCTTCGAGGTTGATCCATCTCTCAAAGCATTCCCACGGGCTTCGTCTCTCGGCTGCTGACTGGAATCGCGACCTGGTAGAGACCATGCTGGAAATCAACGACCAGTTGTACGAATACTCCCGCACAAGGCTGCGAAGCTCATCATCTTCCACTACAGTCCACTGTGACGGTCCTCTACACTCGTAGAAGCTTTGTACAGGCATAGGGTGCTCCGAAGGTGGCCTGAACTGATGCCCAGCGTGAAGACGATCTCTAATATGCTTCGAGTCAGGATGGAACAGGGCGACTTCCTTGTTGAGTGGGGGGATTTGCGCATGATCGTCACTGTCGTCACTGTCCAAATTGTCAACTTTGTTGTCATGAGGGACAACCTGATTGGCAACGAAGGCACTGTCTTGATCGTCATCATCGCCTGAATCCTCGTTCATGTAGTCAAACCTGCTTCGTTTGCCAGGGGTCTTTGGTGCCATGACCCTCATCTCGCCCTCGACAAATTTGCTGAGAGGTAGAGCAGGCCGACGCCAGTGCGCATCTGGATCATACTCTATATTGGTGATATCGCCTAGAGGAACATCGAGGGGTGACCCATACATCGGGAGCTGATCGAGAAGGGCGTCAGACGCCGTCGTTCTTCGCAGTGCGAATACGACATCATCTTCCTGCAGAGCGAAAATGACGGACGGTGCAACAGTTTCGGGGTAGTCTCTGATCGCCTCGTCCACTGCTCGCGGAGATTCCAAGTCCTCGTAGTGAATGAGAGTCGCATTATTCTCCGCAGGATTCCCTTCAATGTCTAGTGTTGAAACGCCTGTTTCTACTGATACCACTGCTGCTGTCGCTGCTGTCGCTGGTGAGGATGGCGAGGATGGCGACAAAGATGAAGACGATGATGGAGAAGATGACGGTGGAGATGACGAAGAAGATAGTGGCGTCGTGGTTGTGGTTGTTTTTATTGTGTCTATTGTTTTTGCTGGTCTTGACTTTCTTTGTACTGTCTTGAGAGGGAAAATGGCGGCAGCTTGCAGCTGCTTCCGTTCGTCAGGAGAAGCTTCGTGCCATTCCGCGCAAGCATAGGCCAGCTTACGCGCAAGCGCCATCTTCCATTTACGTTCCTCACGAAAATCAGTCCGCATCCATTTCATTTCTTTCAAGAGTACGTCCCATTGCGCAGGAGGCCGCGTCGGTTCTGGGATCCGCTTGGGCTGACGCAACGACCATTTGTCGTGCTGCTGCAGATGATATACCCTACGCAGCACCCTACAAGCTTGATGATCCTGCAAAACAAGATTCGCATCGCGTGTGGCAATGGTCTTGTTTGCCTGAAAAAGAATCTTCTCAATCGGTTGCATCCAATTAGACTGTCCAGTAAAGTTGTGCACAAAAAGTGGAGTGTAGTAGTCGTCTGATGCTTGCATGGTTTCCCTGTTACCTGCAAGGGCATATCTCTGTTCAATCCGCTTCGAATGTTTCCCAAAGAGGACTGACGAGACTTGGCCCTTTGGTCGACCTCGTCTGTGAACTAGCTGCATGTTTGAGGCGGACGATGGTGGTGCCGAAGGGGGTGGTGCCGAAGGAGGTGGTCCAGAAGGGGTGGCCGTTTTCTGATTATCAGCACAATTGAGGGCATCTCGTTCCAGCGTACTCGACTGGCGTGAAAGGCTTCCCCCGACAATTTCGCTGACCGATTTGGCACGCATCGCTCCTGAGGCTACTCTCGTCACAGCGCGTTCAGTAGTAGGGCCTTGTGCCGATTGCAACGAGTCTTTCTTTTTCGATGTGGCGGGGGAAGAAGGTGCCTCCTGAGAAAGAACGTCGGGTCGCGACGACGCAATCTTTTGGCTTTTTTGTGCGAGACTTGGAGGCGCCAAGCCATCAACAGCTTCAGATTCTGGAGTCCCATCCAGGCTGTCGGGACCGTTGACTGCAGCAACACCACGCTCGGTAGCTTCTCGCCCAGCTTGCTTTGAAATACTGGAAGCTTGCGATGGCTTTGCCTGTGCAGACAAGTCATCACTCGAGAGGGTTGTGGTATCTTTGATGTCTTTGGTTACCGTCCTTGACTCACTGCCTTGCAGGTTAGGCTGAGCGTGCACAGCAGTGGTATTCTGTAGCTCATGCGCCTCCAAAGCCTTGCCCTGAGAGCCCACCTCAGCGTTTTCATCACGTCTTCGTTCGGCAGGGTCCTTTGAAGCGAAGCTCGGTCCGTCTTCATGAACAGGACTTGTATCTGCTGACGAGGGATGCAGTACGGGAGTCGTCGCACTATAAGGTGTACGAGCTGGCGAGGACAATGGCTCAGCAGGCTTGGCCCATTGCGTAGGGGCCTTGTCTATCACTAGCGCACCCACAGTCGCATCGCCAGTCTTCTCTGCTGTAGCTGATGTGGTCGCATCTTGGTTGACTTCTCCCTTAGTGGTATCGATGGATAGCGGCGCCTTTGTCTCATATGGCTGGCTCGTTGGAGTTGCTGGAGGAGTAGACGTTTTGACATTGGCGCCTGCGATCGACTGAGGTTTTGGTTTGGCTGGAATATCGACCGATAGGACGGAAGCAGGTCGTAATAGCGTAGACTTCGGTGTTTGGGAAGGACCTGGACTTTGTGAGGCCTTTTGCGATGAGACGACAGGCGGTCCAGGCGGCCCAGGCGTGGAATTTGCTGGCGAGGAGCTCGACCGACTGTCCGACAGGCCTTGCCCATTGTTCAAAGGGACAGTGGGTGAGCGTGGCCTGACTGAAGGCTCCTTCCTCGTGACATGACCAATTGACGGGGGTGCAGGTATGGGCGGTAGAGAAGATTGAGCTATTGAGACACTGACTTGTGATGCGAGCCAACGCTGCAGCTTCTCCAGCGAAGGGCTGTGTCTCGCAGGAATGTTGATCTCGTTCAATGATCTGCCCCTATTCATTCAGAGAAGAAAATAGGAGAACAAGAGTTAGCATGCATGGACGGGCACAAGTAGTGCGAAGCACGTTATCATCGCATCGCGCCGAGCCGGATCTTGTAAGTCGATGTGGTTGTGCACCGTGAAAGCAAACAAATCACCGACAACAACATCGGTGACAGCGTGTTTTTATTTTATCTGTGCAAGCTCAAGGATTCCAAGACTGTGATTGCAGAGGAGGCACATACTGGGTGATGTCGCTGGCTTGCAGGAACTTCCATTCCGCCGAAGTAGGCGCTGGCGCGTCGGGGTTGGCAAAGGCATCGGTGGGCAATGTGTCGACGTGGGTCGCGACCGTGAAGAGCTCGCGGAGCTTTCGCTTCCTCGACGTCACAATTGCACTGAGGCAAGTTAGCATGACAACGATGGCATCGTTTGGATGGGAAAAAATTGCATTTTCTCGTGAGACCAAATTCACCTGTACTCGATGCGCTTTGTTTGAAGCAGCCTCGACAAGTCGGCCTGCCCAACCTCAGTCATGGCATCGGCGACGGCGGCATCCGTTTGAGGTCCAAACAGATGCCCAAGAAGCCACGATGAGGTTGACGGAGTGGAAGCCCGAATGCACGGCGATGCAGACGGTCGTGGTTGGGCCGCGTTGATGGATTGATGAGCTGGCCTTTTCGTGAAGTCACCAAGCCGTGAGACGCGGCGTCTGAAAATTTGTCGGGCGGTGACTTGGCTGCTTGGGGGGGTCTGGGACTCGGAGAATCAACCGTAGGGCATTTGGCGGCACAGACAACAGTGAACACTGAACAGTCAAAACACGCGAGCGCTGGCTTTTGGGAGAGAGACACCGGCCAGCCAACTGCCACTGCCACTGCCACTGCCACGACCACCACTACAGTACGCTGAGACGGCTAGGTACATATGTTAGGTACTTACAGATTCGAAAAACATAGCGTGTTCCTCTCCCTCGTTAGGTACTCCGTGTCTCGACTCTAGAGTCTAGAGTCTAGAGGCAAAGTCTGGTGCAAAGCCTGGTTGCAAAACTTGCAAAACACTCCGCCAGCCAAGGGTCGAGGTGGAGACGCAAACAGGGCCGGGAAACCTGGAGCCTGGACAGTGGAAGCAGCCAGAGACGCGCCGAGATTGCATGACCCGCACTGTGCCGTATCAATCATCATGTACTCCGTATCTTGGGTACAATTAGGTACGGGCATGGAATGGTGGCGGGGGCTTCATCACTGATCAGTGACTTGCTGGACGTTGCTGGCATCAAGTCGCATTTCAAGCGCCTTGTTTCACCAGCAAAGGCCCAAGCCAGGCTTCGTACGGATGCGTCCATCTTTGTCGCATGGCCATGGCCCGGTAGCAGCTCTTCGTCCGACCTGCGCCTCCCGCTCAGTGACCACATCCCGGATTCGAAAGAGAGAGGAATCTTGCTCATCATGAACGAAGAGGAGCGATGAGGAAACAAACGAAGAATGCTAGCGTCGCCACTAGAAGCAGATCAGCTCCATCATGAGCGAGCCACACGCCCGAAGGCTGCGTTGTCCTCGACAGATTGTGGCGCAAGCCATGGAGGGGACAAGGGAAGGAAGAAGGAACAGGAGTCAGGACAAAGGACAAGAAGCAGAATACTGGCAGTGAAGATGTAAGGGGAAACAAAAGTCGGTTACGCAGATGGGGGTTTCACTCGAGATGGACAACATCCGTCTTGTCGTCCTCATTGCTCAGTCCATCCGTCGTGGATTCCAGGTTGCACCAATGCTTCAAGTTTCAACCAGCCGCCCCACACGTTTTGTCATGTGAACCTTGTTCATTCTGATATCTGATTTGCTCTCTCACAGCACCTGACTCCATTTGCCCAGCCCAAAACGCCAAACCCCAACCCACCATATAATCCGCCCTCCTTGTCTGTCAAGCCCAGACCACAACCTCACGACTACATCATGTCCGACCCGTCCAAGGGCCGCATAGCCATCAAGCTTGGTAGTTCGTCAAAGTCGACTTTCACATCGCGACCGTCTCCGCGCGGTACCCTCCCCCGGTCTACCCTTGGCAAGCCCTCACGACAGACCACCCGCACCACCGCCGCCCTTGGGGACGAATCCGACTCCGAGTCCGACTCACAACACCGCCGTCACGAGACTATCGTCGCCTTTGGACAAGATGGCGCCGAAACAGACCGCGCGACAGGTGCAGACCAACCCCGCGAGAAGCAATACGTGATTGCCAGGCAACCCAACCGCGACTGGCGCAGCGAGATCAAGGCGCAGCGCCGCTCGAAAAACCTCCTCCCCGAAGAAGCGCAACAGCAACAGAATGGCCATGGCCAGAGCTCATCCCCTGCACAGAACCGGCAATCGAACCCAGCCGAGCCGGACGACGGCCTAAAATGGGGCCTCACCATCGCAGCGGAGAAGAAAGCCGATGTAGACCAAGGCGCGACTGACGACTGTGACGGAAAAGACGCTGAGCAGACACAGCAGGCACAGGAACAGACATCAGTCTCGGCGCTCGCGAACCCCCCCGATACCAAGCCCCGAATCGACGACGAGGAAGCAATAGACGCCCTGCTCGGCAAAAAGACCGGCCCGGAGAGGCGCATCCCCGCTCCCTCAGAGGACGAAGTCTACAAGCGCGATGCCGCAGGCGCGGGCGCAGCCTCCACCCTAGAAGACTACGAGGCCATGCCGGTGGAGGAATTTGGCGCGGCGCTCCTCCGGGGCATGGGATGGAATGGGGAACCCACGGGTCCAAAGGTGAAGGAGGTGCGGAGGCGACCTAACCGACTGGGACTGGGGGCCGAGGAGCTGAAAGACGCGGAGGACCTGGGTGGATGGAACCAAAAGGGCACCAAGGGAAAATCGAGGCCGAGACTGGCGGATTACAAACGAGAGGAGAGTCGGAGGAAGGAGGAGAGGATGAAAGGAAGAGAGGACAGCTATAAGAGGGAGCGGGAGCGGGAGAGAGAGAGGGACAAGGAAAGAGAGCGGGGGGATGCGCGGGGGTCAGACAGGCACAGAGACAAGAAACAGAGAGAAGGGTACAGGGAGGAGGAGAGGAGGGACAGAGACGGATACCGTGATTCTCACCGTGATAGGAGGCGGTAGGACCGGACATAGGGGTGCATGCTGCCAAGGTTTCGTGCAATGTGCACGTTATGTACTGTGCTATACAGCACCGCTTTGCACTGTACCGCACCGTACGAGTCATCACAAGATTGTCGGCACATGTTACGCACCACCACGACGAATAATGAAGCAATGACCGCACTCAAAGTAACACAACGTCCCAACAAGGCCACGTACACGCGACGCAAACAAAGCCCAAACTGTGAAAAGGGGGTTCAGATAACTGGATGGATGGGGGATGATATTCATATACGAATGAATGGATGGGTAGCACAAGTGGGTAGCGCAGGCACGGCACGCAAAGCCGAAAGATTCTTCAGCGGAAGCAAAGCAACCTTGAAGGCAACACAAAGCAACCAAGCTCTCGTCCACGAACGAATGACAACACAGCCCCGGACCCGAGGACGAGGAATTAACGTACCTACCTAACATGGCGACAAACAGGAAGCTAGCAAGGCTCTGGGGTTGCCACCCCCCTCCTACAATGCTACCCTACCAAGTTACACGCTTCCGTTATATCAAGATGCACCTTAGGTACCTAGGTAGGTATGTATGTACATTACATACGGAGAACAGTGCATACCACCCGGCATACAGTACATACACACAGTACATAGTTACTGAGATATCTACATACGAATATCCTACATATGCATGCGCTCACTGCAGCGGAACCCTCCCCAACCTCTCCCTCAAAACCCCCAACTCCATCACCGTCCCCCGATGCTCATCCCCCCTCAGCTTCTCCACACTTCCCTCTTCCAACGCATCCATGATCCGCGTCGCGACCTGCACAAGCGGCTGCACATAGCGGTGTTCAATCGCGGCCGCCATCCCCGCCGGCGCAAGACGGCTATACGTAGGAGACGAGAACAAGAAGAGCGCAAAGTTGGCGACTTGTAAGTGGAAGGGGGAGCCTTCGGCCCAGAATTCGAGTAGAGTGTCTAGGTCTGCGTCTTGGAGATGCGTTAGGCTTGGGAAGAGGGTGTACTGGATGGCTTCGAAGCAGTCTGGGCTGCGGAAGCGGCTATCATTTTTCGGAGAGTGAGGAGGAGCAGAAGAAGAAGAAGAAGGAGTAGGAGGAAGAGTAGGAGTAAGAGTAAGAGAGGGGGGAGAGGCGTTTTTGTGCGCCGCGATAATCTCTTCGCGGAGCCATGACACCGCGCAGGCTTGTAGAGAGGAAAACATGCAGTTTTCTAAAAGATCTTCGAGGATCGAGAGCCGGTCGTCCTCGTCGGGGTTGGAGTGGAGGATCGTGCCGGCCACGACGGTGGAGGCGTTGCGGACGCGTACGTTGGGGTGGAAGACGGAGATGAGGGTGATGAGGTGGTGGTAGGGCATGTAGTTGTCTTTGGCGTCGGGGCTTCTGCTTCCCCCCGCGGCGATCCTGTTTTGGCCGTCGAGCCATACGGCGAGGACGACGAGGGCTTCCATCGTGCCGGGGTGGATGGCGACTTCTGACTGAGAGTCTTGCCCGATGAAGTGCTTCAGGAGGCCGTGGTGGTGCGGAAACATGTACATGGCCGGACGGGGCTGATGGGCATCGAATATATCGGCCGCGAATACCCAGTATGCAACGAGGCAGAGCAGGCCGCCGCTGGAAAGTTTGATGTCGTTTATCTTGGAGGGATCGAAGTCGATGCTCAGCGGGTCGCGGGTGATGGGGGCTTCGAGGATGCTTTGTAGTTCGGGATACGTCATGTTTGTAAAGCCGAGGTCACCTGCGACAGCCTTGATCGAGTTAGCGGTCTATATTCTCCTTGGTCTTCTTTCTGGTGGGGGGGGGATGCGGCGGGCAGGCGTTCTCTTTCAATAGATCTTGATCATAGCAGATCCAACTCACTGCTAGTTGGCCAGCCAAGGCATCTTTGGCGCGCAAATCGCTCTCCTCGTTGAACGCCTGCATCATGGTCTTCTTTCCCGGCACAATCCTCTGCGGATACGTATACTCCAGCATGCGACTCGCCCATTCCAAATCATTCGCATTGACAAACGCCTCAAAAACGCACGTAATGAATGACTGCAACAAGTGATTCGCAATCTCTGACTCCTCCGCATTCGGCTTATCCGACATATCTGCTTCGGGGTCTGGCGCGCTCTCGGCCGCATCGCCGGTGGCATTGTGCATGGGTGTCTCCAGGACGGTACTCGACTGCCTCGTGGGCAGTGGAGGACGCTTCTGTGCCGAGACGGACTGCAAGAGCGAGATAATTGCGGCGGTGGATTCCGCATGTGTGGGATCGTAAGATCGGTAGACCGTGTCCAGGGTTGTGTGTAGGAATCGAGACGGCGCCTTGACTTGGAGTCTCTTGTGTAAGATGCCGAGCATGCCGCAGAGAGCCACGAAGGGTTTGTTGGTCCCAGAACCGCCCTCGCCCTCGCCCTCGCCCCCTTCCGCGCCCGATGTTGCTTCCATGACGTGCAAGACCTTGAGAATCACTTCTCGAGGGTTTCCCAGCCGCGCAATGCTCTCCAAGCAGCCTTCACTTCCGGGCAGGCTGATGAGCATCTCGACGAGGTCCCAGCCAATGTCGCTCGTGAGCGTCACATCCTGCAAGATGTCGTGAAGAGTGGGTAGAATATCGGGGGAAAGGGATTCGTCTATGATGGTCAGATATGTGAACTTGTCCGTGACCGGCGGACGGGAGTCTCTGAGTCGCTGGATGACTTGCTCGGTGGTTGGCTTTGCTGTCGGGTCCGGAGCCGCCATGATGGAAACGAGGTGCCGGAAGGCTCAGCTGTGTACCGATGAGGCCCTTGTTTAGGCCTGGTCGAATCAGAATATCTGAAGGTCTCCAAGTCAATGTAGAAAGATGCCGATGGCTACGTTTTTGGAACAGAGCACGATATGGTTGTTGAGCTGTTTTTGTAAGGGAAGGCTCAAGTCCGAAGCTGTGTACACCCCACAGCGCGGGGGCGGTGACGTGACCACTGACGACCTTCACTTTTGGCCAACCCCCACCAGCTTGCCGCACGACATGAAAGTGTCACGCACAGTGCGGCACAGACCCATTGTAATTTGCCTCGAGGCCGCAAATGGTCTAAAGCATCATGCATGTGACTTGCCGACTTTGTTCCCAGCGTTCATACATCAATAACATACCTAACCTAAGCTTTGAGCTAGTGAAGCCAGCTCGTATCAATTGTTGTACGTACATACACAGAGAATTTATTATGCAAACAGTCGAAACGCGATGCCTTTAATCAAAAACCCGCTTTTCATACTTCGTTGTACAAGTCCATATTTACATCAAATAATAGAGTACAAGAAAGATAGACCGACGTTATATGCAAATGCAACAAGAACACCTGCGCCAGCGCCCCCCGTATGGTTGTCGGCAATATGTACATCATACAACATCTCGTTCCCTGTCGTTGTGCTCCTCATCTACAGTGATGTGGGAACATAAAAGACGTTCGCCGAGCATCTGTCGTCATCACGATAAGAGCCAGGTGTAGGCAAGGCGGAGTGCAAGTGCAAAGGCAATTTCATGACGCCCCCGTGCGTTGCCTCTGAGCCTTGCGTGGACTCTCTGGGGCCTCTTCACCTGTGTCAAACTCATCATGATCGTGCTTTGGCTGTAGAGCTTCTGAAACTGACATGGGCTCCTCCATGGGCACTTGATGGGGTTATGCTTCATAGTGGTCATTTGCCACGAGTTTCTTAGGCTTGTACGTTTTCTCGACGGTTTGTTTCGGCATAGTGGCCAGTCGTGTCTTCCTGACTTCTTGTATCAGGTTCGCTAGTTCCATGTCGTCGTTCAGGATCTGTGCTTTAATGAACGTCGGCTGATTGCTACTAGCGTCTTGAATTGCTTGCATGACGGGCGTCCGTGGGGAATACGGGTAGTTGTCGAGACGTGGGGCAGAGTGCGCTTCAGGTACGATCGCTGGGTCCAGGAAAGCTTGCTGGCCCTTGTCGAGGAGCTGGAAAATATCGAGGCTTTCTCCCGACGGCAAGGGAGTGAGATGGCTCGGTGTGATGCAGTCCATGTCGACTTCTTTGCGGAGCACGTGATCAACATCTATGGCAGAGAAGAAGGCGCACGATTGAGGCAGGTCATCAATGCCAACTTGTTGGGAAAACATGGCGCGAGTCCAGAGGTTGGCTACCTGCAGAGCCATGGCTGCCCTGTACTTGTCCTCTGCCTTGACGACGTATCGAATCTCATCATGCACCGTGATGGCTAAACGTGCGTTGATATTGTACCTCCGCACGAGAAAGTCCATGGACACCACGAGCAGATGAAGGTAGTCGACGCCGGATGACTGAATGGCCCAGTTGATTCGAGAGGTTAAATAACCGCCTCTGCTGCTCAGATTTCGGCTCATGAGAGCTTCCGTGATGCCCGCACCTAGTACAAATGTTTGTGGCCGTTCTTGCTCCGCAAACTCTTCAAGTTTATTGAACACAAACGATTCCGTGCCTCCCCGCCAAAACGATCGCGGGTGAATAGTCTTGCGAGTCGTTTTCGTGCCCTTGGTATTGGCGTATAGCCTGCCAGCTATCGTGTTCGCCTGTTCCTCAGACAGTTCAGGGTTGAATTGACGCAGGAGTGCAGCCGCGAATCTCAAGCCGGCACCGTAAATTCGACCATAGTTGAATACCTTGGCATCATTTCTGGTGATGCCCAAGATCGACGCAGTGCGAGAATGCATGTCTGTCCCCTCCGCCTTGACACCTTCCAGTGTCATGAAGCCGATCGCGTTGCCGCCGTGCAACTTGAAGGTGGAGTCGCCTACCAGGCTGGCAATCCAAAGCTCCTGAGAATCTACGTCTGCTCCCACGAAGCAGTAGCCTTCGGGAGCCTTGACCATAGCTTTGAGTTCTGAGCCCACGCGATTCTTCTTGGCATTGCTGGCCGTCAGCCACGTCTTCTCCACACAGCGTCTGGTGATGGTACCCATGGGAATGATTTGTGGCAGGATAAAGCCGTCCTCCTCCTCTTTGCGTTCGGTCGCGTTCAGATCGCTCTTGTACACGACCATCTGGGACATGATCCTATCTCGTGCACTGATCCAGTAGGAACAAGACGAGTTCATCTCGAGAGCCTCTTTGGCATATGCGTACTCTGACGAAAGAATGCCCTTCTCAAAGAAGCTCAGGTAGCTTTTGGCCATGGGGTTGGTGCATCTAGAGGTCGGCCCGTCTTTGTGGGGAAGCTTGAAGTAGTCATGTTCCTGGTCGTCTCGGAGCAAAGCTTCTTTCTCATCAAATTCGCACTTGATCATCTGCGCTGACGTGTATTTGTCGCTTTCGCCTCGGGGTACTCGGAAAGTCCATCCATACTTGTCAGACCAGAACAGCGGATGCCCATCCCAGGATAGTCTGAGAAGGATAGGGGCGATTCTGGTTCGAACAGAGATATTGATTGGAGAATCACTTGAAGGGAACAGATTTCTGTACCACTGAGGCTGGCCAGGTTTTTTTTGTCGGGCTACTGGACGCGGTGGCTTCTTGGCTGTCCCCTTGGTCATTCGAATTTCCTGCCCGGACCAATCCAGCTGTTTCATCCACGGATCATTCTGCCACTGGTCAACGTCGTTCTTGAGGGCCAGCGCCTTCTCTGTCAAACCTATCAGTCTCTCTTGCACAGCTTCGGACAGTTTATTATATGTCGCTTCGGTATTGGCAAGGTAAGCATCCCAAGACCGGTTCACCGGTAAAATGACAGAGGCAATGTGCCGCAATGCAGCGAAGCTGACAGGATGAGGACAGACTTTCAAAAAATTGGGGAATACTTTTTGATAGATTCTGTGCGTGACGTCAACGTCATTCGCACAGTAATCAAGGAGAGAATCCAGCTTGGCCAGAATGCCGTCACGGTCAAGCTCCCCGAAATCATTTCGAGTCGTCTTCTCTATTGACACATTCAGGTGGAATTTGGCCACATCTCGCAAAGAATTCACCGAGCTCCGCTCCAGCCAAAGTTCTTCATCTCCTTCTTCGTACAGTCCCGCCAGTTCATCGTGAGTGATATCGCTTCTCTCGGCCAAATCGCGGTTTTTTCTGTACTTCATCCAGGTTGGCCGTTGACGAGAGCACATGCCGTTGACAGCAGCATGTAGTGACATGGTGTCGAGAAAAGCGTTGTTGGACTGTTTGATGTCGTACTCTTCAAGAATTCTGGCACGATCAAAACCAACGTTGTGTCCAACGATGATCCGATGTTTGGTGGGATCGCCGAGAGGGATCAGTTGGCGTTCGTTCGTCGTCTCGCCCAAAAGCCACGGAGAGAGCCAGGCATACCAAGCCGTAGGACTTGAGGCGCACGCCATGATGGCGAATGGGTTCTGTTTATACAAGACCTCTGTGTCGAAACACAGCATGTCTTCCTCCGGCGCGTCCACAGCTTCGCTTTGCCCATCTGGATAGTATTTCGTCCATCCGCTTCGTCTTACCCATGTTGTAGGCTTCGGCGGACAGTCTGCGCCAGCAAATTTTTTCGCAAACGTCAAGTAAGGCTCCGAAGCGTCAGAGCCGAGCTTGTAAAAATGTTCATCGAGAGTGCGTCCCTCGAGTCGTGGAAGATCGAACGCTATAGGTCCGGAGGTATCGGTGTTTCGGCCCAAGAGATCATGCCTTTGTAGATGATCTTTCGATAGCTTGACTAGATCTGGGGACACTATCGTGCGTCTGCCAGGAAAGACTTGCTCGAAAACGTGGGCACTCAGTTGTTGGACGCCAACCTCGTTGTGTCTGGCCTCAGACGGGACTGGATCGGGACAAGAGTTTAGTTGCCTGTGCTTGAACGATCAGGTCAGACGAAAGAGAGGACTTTTGCATACTTGCCAGGCTTGAATCTTTACGTTGGGCCACGTCAGCTAGCCAGCGAACATGGACTTGCAAGGCCAAGCGGCGGTGCGCCTGGTGGCGAGCAAGTCGCACGAAGCATGCGGTCGAAGCGCGCTGGACATGGCCACTTATGGAAGACAGTGGACTCATAAGCGACAGCGCTGCATCACTGCAAGGCCTCTATGGGCTCCGAATCGATGCAGCAGAGTCCAAGAATGGAAAGCTTGATGTTGTGAGACGTCGATCGGGAAAAGTATGGAAGGATATTTAAGGGTCACGAGGTCGAAGGGCGATGGAGATGTTGATCAGCCTTCGAAAGTAAGAAGATTTTACTGCCGTCATCTCTATACCTACCTAAGGTCTCACTGCTTACATACCCTACTGTACCTCCTAGGAAGAGACGAGGCACTAGGCCCGAATCGGAGATCGGTGTGGAGGAGGTGGAGGTGACCTCCAATCATCAATGCATTCAATGCAGGGGTCGCATGGAATTGAAGGCGTCAGAGCCAACTTTCCAAACACCACTCAAACGCCACCGGGCATGCCGTCGCCCGAAAATGAGCGATGGGATAGCGAAGCTCAAGCACACCTACGAATCGCCACCCAATCTAGCGTCTCATTCGCGTATGTTATGCTTCACGACTCGCCTCCTGCACCTGCCGTGATACCCAATGGCCACAGAATCCGCCATTTGCGCAGGGCTCCTCCAAAGTCCTCAATCTCTGTCCAGGCCGACGCTGTCCTCCGACTGCTCACCCGGGACACGATCCTCTCCATCCAGACGCCATCTGCGGAAGTCACCGACTCTATCGCCCACGACCCGACGACGTGCGATACGCGCTGAGAACTCGGCTGTCTCGAAGCCCTCATCCTCACCTTCTCTCCGCCGCGGCGAAAACAGCCACAGGACGACCGCCACCATCGATCCCGTTCAGTGGGGCGAGGACACAATTGCCGACCACGTATCATCCACCGGTAACACCACGAGGCAACTCGGCGCTGGGGATCTGGACGACGATCTCTTGAACGTCATTGCTGACCACGAATTCTCGTCGCCGTCGAGTTATCCATCGTTCACAGCGGATCTACCAGCGGACAGGCCGTTGCCACGAGACCCTCGTCGCCGTTCTCCTTCCTGTGATCGTTCATCTGTCGCGCCTTTGACATCAACAAGGTCGCAGCTGTGTCCCTCGCCTGATAGAGAATCGCAAGCTACCAATTACTTTTCCGATGAGGACCGTGATGAGCAGATGCCCCAATCCAACGGCTCTCTTCTGGATACGCTGTCGTCATCGCCCCGACAACAACGCATGCACAGCGGAACGAGCACCCCACCTTCGGCCAAGCAGCAGCCGACAGCGGCACCAGAAAGCATGCCCAATAATACCATGATGGATCCGCGGGAAGTGGTACCGGTGTCAGATGACGACTTGTTTGGGGATAGCTTCATGCCGCAAGATGTAGAATCAGTCCGCGGCGGCGAAGACTTGACGACGTTGGACTTGACCGAGGCTACAGAGGTTCCTGAACATCTGACAAAACCCCCGGAGCCGCCCCGTAAAGTGCAAGAGATGATCAAGATCTCCAAGTTTCAGTGCGTCATATGCATGGACAATGTCTCGACCCTGACAGTGACACACTGCGGTACGTTGCTCTCGCAATATAAAAATGGCAAAATCTGCCCTGCTTCCATTTCCCCCAAATTTTGTATACAAACACGGCGCCCAAAAACTGACATGCAATAATCTTCACAATTAGGCCATCTATACTGCGCTCAGTGCCTACACTCCTCGCTGTACGCGGAAACGACCAAGAACAAGTGTCCCATGTGTCGAGCAAAGGTCGATGTGAAAGAAAGGACTCTCTACACTAGCAAAACAAAGGGGTTCTGGCCCCTGGAGCTGAAACTCATGACAGCGGCGAAAAAAGGAAAGCGGAAGGCAGGGGAAATATCGTGAGGAGGCGTAAGTGGGTGGACCTCGCACCAGCGAAGCTCACTGAGTCACTACAGATCGCTCCCCTCTGCCCTGCTCTGTGGCCTGCCATGCAGCGCAGATGATAGAGCCCCCTCTCATCACGAGAAGATGAGTTATGCGCAAAATGGTACATGTTTGACGACGACACGACTTGATTCCCACGCACAATACACCGATGGAGGCATTCTCTGCCTGCAAGGATGTGTATGACTGAAGCATCAATATGGCGGCAGCGACTTTGGGTCGCGTCGGAACAAGGTCAGAAAGCTTGTGACGGGAATGGGGCTCTGTTGTTAACCGAGGAAAGGTCGGTTAACAGTCAAAAAGCGTCTCTTGTACCACCGCGTCTACTCCTAAATAATGGACACGCGGCGTCTCATGCCAAACACATGCACTCTGCGTGTGCATTCTATTTTGCATTTATCTTTTTTTTCCAAACGAGCATTACAACGATTCCCCCATTCAAACTGAAGTCTGCGCTCTCATCATGATCCCACTCTATCAGTAGGATAGAGTAGATCTCCAACATTTTATGCGGACTCTTGTACATATCATAAAACACATCCCTTTCTAAGCAGAAAGGAAAGGGACTCAGGGAGTACATAAAGCGGAGATAAACCAAAGTCTCATTGTCACGCTACATATGCGCTTTGCGTGTATATTGTCCTAGGTCTCAGCGCGCTTACTAATTCTGCCGTCCTCCGAGAGAAATAATGTCAAAGGAAAAAAATCAAAACAGAGCCCCGTCATAATCTGGCACCCTTCTCAAACAACATGTGTGAATATCCCTTCTTTCATCCCAACGCCATAATGTGTGTTCGCGCGCCTACATATTCTTTTGGACCCTGGCTTAGTGGAACAGCGAACGAGTTGGTCCAACTGGGTCCACGACCGTTTCGGTCTCATAATCAAGGAATCTTGTCGCCGCAATCATGACCATGAGTGCGTCGGCGAGATCATCTATTTTCTCATCCAGGATAGAGTTGGATGTGTCGCCACCGATGCCCGCGCTCCTCTTGAGGGTATGCGTGACGAGCATGCGGTGGTCGGTGAGGAATTTGCGCCCTTGGACAATGTTGTGGCTGCCTCGGCTGAGGAGGGCGGCGCCGATGATGCGGACGATTTTGGCTAACAGGTCGTAGTGTTGCTGCAGAGCTTCGGAGTTCTGGGCATCGCTTTGGAGCTCCGGGTCTGCGGTGAAGAGGCCGGATGCGTCTATAGCGCGGAAGAGGTTGGCATAGAGGATGTATTTGGCGCCCGAGCGAGACTGGGCTATTTGGAGGAGGAGGGCCAAACGGGCGTTCTGGTAGTTTTGTTGATCTGTGTGGTCTGGAGAAAATGAAGGGAGCATTAGTGATTAGTGGTAGTCGACGTAGGGGGTTCGTGGTGAGAATTCATGAACACTCATTATACATTGCAAGAGGGGAGGGGCGGAAGCAAGGAATTCGTACCGGAAGCATATGCGTTGTGCCACTCGTTCATGACGTTGCGCAGAGAGTCGACCACGATTCCGATAAAGTTGAGTCGATTGAGCGTCTCGACAACATGGCTTACATCTTCTTGACGACCGACATGAACAAGAGCGTTGAGCAACACCAGAGCGGCAGACTGGCAACTGGGTTCGCCACAGTAGGCGTCATCACAAATGACATTGATCAACCTTTCGCCATAGATTTCAATCGTCTTGGTTGCCTTGGGCCGTGATGGATCCAAGACTCCCTGCTCCGACATGCCCGTGAGATATCGATAGCAAATCTCATAGTATACTGATCGAAGCTCGGGAGTACCAGCCCACTTCCCGACAGCCTGCAGACATATCTGGAACAACTGATACAGTTTGTCGCTGACAAGGTTACCAATCGACTGGCCGTGCCTGTCGGTCGGATTCTGCCTGCCCAGCTCCAGCTTCGACAACAAGACCCTCGCAATCGTCGCCAGCTCAAGCGCCTCACCTGGCCGATCTGATGCGAAGGCCTCAAGGCTTGGCAGTACCGCCTGCAGCGCTTGCAGGAAGAAGGATGTTTGCGCCGTGCCCTTGTGATCACTGCACTCAATCATCACAAGCAGTAGCCTGGTCCATGACCTCAATACCTTGGCGCATTGGGTAGCAATTTGTCTTTGACTGTTGACAAAGAGAAGATATTCAAGGATCATTGCCTCTTCTCTTTCAATCGCAGCAAGATCATGAGCTATTATGAGGGCACCCTGGTTGTCAGATTCGCTTCGTTTGAGCAATAAGATTTCTCGCACTCGATCTATGTTGTGAATGGCGTTATCATCAGCATCCTTCTCCAAGCAGATACTGACGTCCAGGTCATGATAGAATTGGAGGGGCGGAGGCGGTATTTCCCAAACGCCTTCTGGTAGAAGAAAATCAAACAGATCGAACACAGTCGGCGTTTGGATCGGTTGATTGTCATCCCCGATGACCTGACCATTCAGGGCATCAAATATGCGTCGCTTCATGCTCGGCACCTTGCCTTGAGATATCATGCACAGCTCCATAGCCATGTACTCGAGAGCAATGCTTCTCAAGGTCAAGAAATCCACTAGCGTCGCAGCCCCGTCGGTCACAGGGAAATGGGAGAGTGCAACATTCTGCCCTTCCCAGAGAAGATCAGGTTGAATGACAGTTTCGCGAATAAGTAGGTGGAACAAGAACTCGTTCGCACGCAATTCGCTAATTACAAGAGAAGCCGAGAGGGGCGAACTCCAGAGGATATGAAGAATGCGCATCACCTTGGCTTTGATAGCAACCAGCCATCGGCGCATGCCCTCAGCATCTCCAGATGGGATCTCCATCAGCAGTCGGAGCAATGTGTGAAATAAGGATGTTTGATTCGAGAATGCTCCATTGCTCTCAATCGTAATGGAGGCCACATCGCATTTGAAGCCGAGCAGCAAGTGAGCAATAGTTGGCTCTTTGGGGGTTGTGCTGAGGCAGCTGAGGAGAAAATCCAAGATGTAAATTTTCGTGATGTAACTGGGTGACTCGGCCTCACGACCAGCCTCAAGAGGTGTCATGAGGTCAGATATGAATGAACGGGATATTGACTCGTGTTCACCGTTGGCTTCCATCGCTACGATGGCCTTGTTACGATGGGAATGGCGAGTGGATCCCGACCACGTTGCTGCAATTTTCGACGATGATGACATCTTTCCAAGGAGTTTGAGACTAGCTAACGTCAGGTCTGGATGTCCAATCCCGCAGTAGTTGCCCAAGTCCACCACGAGGTTCAGTCGAGTAACGAGACCGTCTTGAAACGAGGCGTATGTTGCGTTGGCGACAGAACGTAGGCGGCGAGCGCCAGACTGCGCTTTGATGAGCGGCTTGACCAGGTCAAGGTAAGTGGCTTCCAGATCAAGAACTTTGGTAATGACTTCAACAGCTCTCAGTATACCGAGAATCAATGGCGAGTCTGGAGCTGCATTGCCGACATCTGCCGGCTCTTGATGTATCGTGTTGAATAGTGCGGTCATGACTTTGTCGTTGAACATCCACTCCATGACTCTCGCGAAAGGGTGTTTTTGAACATATGTTGCAAGGTCTGTGGCGGCAATGACGGAGTCAATATTAATCGAGGTCTCATTTGCAACAACAATCAAGTCCTCGTTGAAGGTGGACAGGCATGCCAGAATGAAGTCCAGGCAGCTTAACCGCAGCACCCGAAGTTGATGTTTGTCCTGTATGTCCTGGACCTTGTTGGCAAACACCATACCCGTGACAAAGTCAACGTACACTTCGATGCCCGGTTTTCGTGAGCTTGACCCAAGGTTGTCAGGAAACGGAAGAGAGTCGTTCAATGGGCTGCTGTCAATTGCAGGCGAGACCAGCGAAAACAGTAGCTGCACAAGAGATTCCGCGTCTTCAAAGCTGCCGCTCATTTCATCTAAAATTCGGTCCATGGATATGAGCGGTGCGGGTTGTGCTTGTCTCGCGGCTCCGGCAGAGGAACCAGTGTAGCCGCCAGTGATCCAGTTTTCCAAACAAGCCCACATAGCATAGCATTCTTGCGTGGTTTTCCTCGACATGAGAGCTTTCAAGGCAAAAAAGACGCAACCTCGAAGCCTTGGGGGAACAGGGCCGCTGGCAAGCTCGTAAAGCATGTCCACCATGTTGTAGTTGGGGTTCTGCAGTAAGAACAGACGCGTGGTTTCGCTCTCTGTGGATAGTTTGGTCATAAGGCGGAGGTAGCACTCAAGCAACATGGCTGATTCTGGTTCCGTCTCGACTACATCTGCAGATGGTTTCCCACCTCGGTATCTTGAAGGCTGAGCGCTTACCGGCTTCTGTCTGATTTTTTCAGAGAAGAACTCGAGTTCTTTGAAAATTTGTGTCCAGGTAAGTGATTGTGATCTCCTCATCTTCCCCGAGGATTGATGGCCATCATCCAGTAGGAACTCATGAGCCGCTGTGGCACATTCATCATTTCCGGCGATAGCTTGAAGCATCTCACAAAACGAAGTCACAAGCGGAGTCGATGCCCGCCTAGATGCCCAATGCATGAAACCCGCAAGATTGCTTTCAGGATCTGACCAGAAATTGGAGGCCGCGTCTGGTCGACCCTCATAAGCGTAGGCTATGACGAGGAGGAACCTCTCCAGATCCAGATCCTGCTCGTGTGCCTGACTGAGCTGGCGTTGTTCATCTTCCTCGACTCGTAGTTTTCTCAAGACGTCCGGAAGATTGGAAATAAACGCATCTACAAATACTTCTATCTGCGCCATAAGGCATAACTGAAAGAAGCCAGCGAATTGTACAGAATCGGCTGCTAGAATGGATGATTTTCTGGTTAGCCAGTTGCGCATACCTACGCGAACTGAATCGTGCCAGTCGGCGGGCTTCACGTCTCCAGCAAGGGAAAGCAAAAAGTCGAAGGCACCATCCTTGAGGGCATCAAGGAATTGAATCGAACGTTGGCGATCCTCCTCATCCAGGTCGGTACCGGAGGGGATCGCGGACTCCGGTGGATCGTCAAGATAGAAGCCGCTGTACTCGGCCAGCCACCAAGCTCGAAATGCAGCATGGAGATGTGGTAGTGGCCATGTCGAGTCGTCGCCCGCTGGAAACAGTTTGCCATGCAGTTCTCGCACTCTGATCAAGTCATAACCACCTTCCTCTGAGCCAAAGAGGGATATATACGCGCCCATAGCAGGAATCAAATGTGCTACTCCATGTTAGTGTTCAAGAAGCTAGAGCAAAAATTGAAGGCGGGACAGTGAGCTGACCTAGCAAATTGTCGTACTTGTCAACTTTTTTGAGTATTGAAACAAAGTCCATAAAGTCTGACATGTCTGCTTCTCTTTTCTCTATGCAGCGACAAAGAATGACACCTAAGAGCTCATGCTGCTGGATCAAGCTCACTCGTGTAAATTCCACGGCCTCCATGTCTTCGGCGAGCTGTCCGGGCCGAGCTGAGCTGAGTGCTTGAGCGGCGGCGAGTTTGTCCGCCATCTTTTGCAGCCAGCTCTTAGTTTTAGACATGGCAGCCATGCACTTTGGAACATATCGCTTTGTTGCAGAACGTCCGGGCTGAAAGAGCCGTGTCGCCACAAACACTTTGATCGTTCCCAGAGCGCTCGACTCTTCGGTCTCCTCCTCGGCAATATCGAGATCTAGAAGGAGTCTCAGAATGTCCAGTACATATTTGCGTTGCTGGTGAAACCGGATGACGCCACATTCTAACAGACTTCGGCCTAAGACGGAGCGATCGTCTTGTGATTCGAATAGGCATTTCGCGGCATCGACTTCATCGACATCGAGTTCGTCAGACAGCAACAGCGCCTCTTGTTGAAATCTTTCGTTTATTGAAACCTCCGTATCCTCAAGCCTCAATCTTCCTGCTCAGCAATTAGTGGCTTCCCACCTCAGTGTTTCACCGGCGACGGAGTAGCTCACCAGATTTGATTGTGTTGCGACTCTGATCGTTTCTCGACGGGCAGTCAAATAACTTGTTCAACTCCTTTTCAAATATCTGCCTTATAATGTCGTTATCCAGGCTTTCGATGGTATCTCCGAAACCAGCATTCAGCGCGATCAGTTCGCGATGGAAGGCTTGCAACGCATCCAGAACTGTGATTTCGGCCATTGTAGTCGTTTGACACTATCGCATGTCGAAGTCCCGCCAGTCGGAAACAGGTCCAAGGCAAGTCAGCCGCTCAAGTAGCAATATGCTGGGTTGTTGAACAACCACAGTTCGTCGCAGATCTGATCCAGGCACGGATTGACGACAAGTCGTGTTCGATGTCAGGCAACCTCGCTGCGATCCATCCCCAGTTGACAATAAACAAACCTGTCCTGCGATTGGTCGGCGAGCTTCCGCAAGCGGGTCGAGGTCGCATAACAGGAAGGCGGTGTAGATTCTGCCCGCCATATTCCAGAATATTTCAGTCAAGGAACCTCGAGAGCTTCCCGCCAAGTGTAGCGCTATCAGACGTCAAGGCAACTGATTGCAAGGCACTGGGAGCTACGACGCCTTCGATGAGTCAGTTTCACCGCAGTCATTTCAAACAGCTTCGTTGTCGGCCATTTGAACCGGCTCGATCCAGTCACGGGCTCAGCATGAGGCTATATTCGCCGTAACCTATCCGTCCACTGGTCTCTCTCCTGAGCCGTCGATTTGCATTGGTACCTACGCGCTGTTAGTCCGCGAGTTTGTTACGCTTGACTTGGGCTCGGTAATCTTGCAATATCCTACAACGTCGAATGAGACAAAGATATTTCGAGTCTTTCCATGAAGAAAGATGGCCTCATCTCATACGTTCACTGTCATGAACCTGGCTAGTAAATACAGCGTGTCTAATACTCCTTGCATTGCTTAATGATGACCGTTTCCGTAGGCGATGTCAAGTCCGGGTCTGTTAAAAATCGCGACAAGGCCATAGAAGGTAAACGAAAGTGAGGTATTTAGTTGAAACGGGGTTGTCTAATCTGTTGACAGAGCTTATCACACTACTCAATCCTCGCAACCGAAGCGTCAATATGTATGTGATGACGGCTTTCGTTTGTTAACGCTGAATTAATAACGCGCATGTAGCACTGATCTCGGCGACAAGAGCTATCATCACATATTCGAAAGCCTCTTCAGCGTTGTCGTTCTCGAGAAATCCAATTTCTACGACAAGAGGAAAAAGGAGTCGGTTCAAAAAGCTGCGGGCACCAGACTTGCAAAATGCGCCTCCGCGATCAGAATGACAGCCGCTAGGGCGACCCGAAAAATTGGGCGCAAAACTTTGCTGGCATTGATAGATCATATCACTCAGGTACTACCTGGTCCAGACAATGATTTTGTGGCTCCTTTGATGCAAGACTACATCAAAGCACTATCGGAGGTGCTTTCGCGTCCATCTCATGTCGAGTTCCTCGCTAGGAAGGATGCTAGACCTTGGGAAAATTGTGTTGACTTCCTGCTTGATGCCGCCACATACATTCTTCCAAGTGAGGCACACTCCAGCTTGATATTGGTGGCGCGGAACTCCCCTGCCCCAGGAAGTGCGACCTCTCGCCCGAACCAGCAGACCAGCAGCTCAACCCAGAACCAAAAGCGAGGCGGTACAACGGATATCGACTGTCTCAAAGACGTTCTACAGAATCTCCAGTTCCTTGTAGAAGGTTCCAACGCGCCCGTGGCACGATGCGGAAATCTGATAGCAAGTGTTGCCATCCAAGTCTTGAAGATGAAACACTTGAGCCTTGGATCCATGCAAACGATGTGTTTCTCTATTTGCAACACCATATTCACTCGCATTCGAGCGGATGACATCGAATATGGCCTCGAGCTGGTCAAGGGCATGATACCATTGATGGGCTACTGGTGGCGTGCTGATAAGGTCTCTCAAGACGAACTTATCAAAGGCTTGCGAAATGAGATTTCCAAGACCCTTCTGCTTGCTCATACCCATCTCGAGAGTTTGTGTAGCAGATGGAACACTGATATTCAAACTGAGATCGAGAATCTCGCAGAACCTCTTTGGCAGGAATATTCGAAACGCAATGGCCATTCTCAGCTTCAGCTGCACGACCTCACATTCAGCCTTTCGTCTCTACCGCATCAATCTATGCATCTAAACTTGCTTGGAGTTCGTAATCATAATCCGGATGGGGAGAGCCACTGGGCGGTCCTCCAGAATCTAGCTTTATTGGAGAGCATCCTGCTAAACAACAGCTCGAACGCTGCAACGTATTCCACGGAAACTCTTGAACAGCCTAGTAAGAGACGGCGAACCCATGAGGCTCAATATAGACTCAGACTTAAGCTCAGGTCGAGGTCCCGCGGTACACAAATGACTGCACTTCAGCTGGTGTGCTTTCTCATAGATGGGCATGGAATCACTGTCGATAACATCAATTTGATTATTGAAGATTTAGCAATATGTGCAGCAGACAGGAATCAAGCAACAGCGTCCTGGGCTTTTACTGCGGCTTCAAGGTGCGATTCCCAAGCGCTCCTTTCTAGACTGTACTGATTGAGAAGTTAGTTGTGCGCCACTCATGACGGCCGGAGGCATCGAATTAGACCAATGGAAGCAGTTGTGGCATCACGCGATCAGGTCAATCAGTGTTCCGTCGACGAGCAGAGCTGCATGTCTGTTGCTGCATCGCATTCTAGAGGCCGACATCCTGCCATATAATTTGATCTCTGAGGACATCAATAGTGTCGTGACAACCGCGGATGTCAATGGACCAGGCCTGCTTTCCGATACGTCACTAGCACTGATGTTTCATTTGTTCCATTTGCGAAACGCCAGAGTCCCCGGTGCTAGTCAAGCTACGTCAAGCCATATTATCAGATGGGTGTTCCTCAGGTGGAATCCTAGTGAGTCTGCATCTAATCCAGCCTGCGGGTGTAGCTGACGGGAAGCTAACCGAATCACAATTCAGGCGAAATGTCATTTTCGTCTGGGGTTTCCCTTCACATTCAACCTCTAGAAATTGTCAATCTTGTCCGACTGTGTTGTGGCCTTGAACCTATTTTTTGGAACGCCTTGTCGGCTGGCTCAGGAACTTCTATCGGGGCAGCATGGCGGTCTAGGCAAGAAATGGCACACTTCACTGAATACCTGCTGCTGTTGAATCGACAGAGGGCCTCGCCCGAAGTGCACACATGTTGCTACAAGTCGGACAAGGACCGAAATGCTCATGCAGCAGTAGATTCCAACAGCTTCTATCCCTCAAAAAAGCTGGTTTATGAACTTTTCTCTCCAAAGTTAGATGATCTTGTGGAGCTATGCAACACATGGGCAAAGAAGCCCAAAGACGGTGGAAGTCAAATCTCCTTGGAACGGTTTCAAAGCCTGGTTTCTGCGTGCATAATTGGCGCTCTTCTGATTCCTCAATTTGCTGACCTGAACACTTCTCAAGCGACTTCTACGGAGTCAACCGTAACGAAATTGGCAGAAGAGAGTTTGCTCATAGCCATGGACTCGGTTGAGCCAACTTCGTTTGTCGATGCTAGTCTACGAATCATAAGATCTTGTATACCCGGCCTTAACACAGCTGATTTGCATCGATTACAGTCTCATCATGCCCCCTTGCTTCGAACTCTGTCCACGATGGCTAAGGTGATAGAACGTAGGGATTCGCGTTCATTCCAGGGTACGAACTCAGATCTGATGGATCTAGACGACGAATTCGATTCCCAGAGCAGCAGAATCGCCTCACACTCAACCACTTCTCCCATGCCGCGATCAAACGTACTGTTGAGCATTTGCCCACGAGCATTTTATCTTGAGACCAAAGAACGACTACGGCTCCTCCGCGTCATTCATGATGATGCAAGTCAGATTGGCCTTCTCCCAACGCATTGGGTCGAGAGCTTGCTCTCAATGGCCGATGACGAGTTGTTGTGTTGTCAGGCGCTGCTTGTTGAACTATCGAGCTCGGATCTCGTGGTGGGACCAGAGAATGCCTTCAAAATCATACAACGACTTGGTTCTTTGATGGAGGATTCAGAGTATCAATGCTGTGAAGTGGCAATTACCACATGCTTGGACGTCCTTGATGGCATCCACAACATTTGGTTGAACGATAGCCATGAGCTTGCCGAAGCCGTTGGAGACTTGTACAATTACTTCGTCAAACTATGTCTAAAGTCCAATCTATTTTCGGCCAAAGCTGAGATATCCATGGCACGATTGCTCTTCACATTGCTACGCGCCAAACCTTCATACGGGACCGACCTTGGGTTAGATTCTTGTCGTACGTCATTACTTCGTATTATGAAGTCATCTGTTATGCAGGTGAAGTGCTTCATTGCAGAGAGGATCGCGGGCATCTTTGAGCTTTTCATCCTGACGCTCCACGACGAGGTTTTTATGGACGTGTTGGCTAGTTTGCCGACTGATCCTGATGACACATCAGGCATCGCCTTTAGGCTGCTTGCATTGTCTAAGCTCGCTCGCTGCTGGCCAAATCTTCTTCGTCGATGCATTTATCATATCTTCGAAACTCCGGGGAAGGTGGTCAGGTCTGTCGAATATGCGAGGTGGTGCCTCGCTGATGTAGCGGGTACGCTCAAGCTGAAGTCGGCGAAGGATCTCTTTCGCCTGTTCTCGCGTCAGTTGCTATACACATGGATGGAGCACAACAATGTTGAAGAAATTCCCTATTCAATATTTGGCTTCAAAGACTTACCCGATTTGCTCCAGTCTGCTCAAGCAGATGCCATTGCGCTAGCAGTAATGCGAGTCCAGAAGCCAGCTATCGCCATCCTGGCTAATACACTTGCAGTGAAAGAAAGCGAGCTAATACGCAGCAACTTCGCTACAGCCTTGTCTTATAGCATGGCGTTCGGCAACATGTACGGAGATCTCGGTAATGGCCTAGGCGAAGATTACATCAGGGAAGCAATTGGGCGCAAGGTATTCGTGGAGTCGATTCACGTCAATTTTGTGGATACTGTTGCGTGTTTCTTCGATATTCTGGATCAAGAAGATCGATTGGAGAAGTTTCTGAGCCAGCATGAAGCCTTGGCGTATGCCTCGGAAAATTTGGAGATGATCAAAAGCATTTCTCACTCACTCAATAAACTTCCACCTAATCAGCAACCATTATTTCGAGCCAAGCTTGTCCTCCACGACATTTTCAGACTTTGTCAAAACATCGAGTATGAGTTTCACGATATATGGACGCCTGCGCTGGTACTAATGGTAACACGAAAGCTATTTAATACTGTGCATTCGGCATTAGGTTCACTCCATGCTTGTTCGGTGCTACGGAAAGTCAGGCTAGTGGTTTGCTTGGCAGGCGCAGTGGCATTAGAATCGTATTGTGTTGAGATGCTCCTAAACTCCATTCGAAGTTTCCTAGTAGACTCCGAATGTGCGGACGATGCATTGGGCTTGACTCAATATCTTCTCTCGGGGGGTCGCCAATATCTCGCACAGAAGCCATCTTTCCTAGCAGGATACGCATTATCAACGCTTGCCTCGCTACGTGTGTTCCTTGAGTCAAGTCAATCTAGTACAACTCAAGAAAGGCAGTTCAAAGCGACAATGAACAAAGCCCAGAAATTTCACGACTGGTTCAGTAAATATCTAGCGGACTATACATCAGACATGTTTGAGGATGAGAGGCAGTCGTCACTTTTCAAATCCATCACATGTTCTGCTGTGCACATTAGGTCTTTCGGCAATGCTGAGAAGGGAACTGCAGAGAGCAAACTTCTTCTAGACATACTTCAAGATGGTGCAACAGGAAAGCGTCTCCTAAATGACTCATCGCGTGAACTCGCCCTGAAACTCCTGTGTGGAGACTTTACCATACCGGACTCAACTTTGGCAGACATTGTTGATTCGGACAAGGCCGCCACCGACCAAGCATCGTTGGTCTGGAAAAGCTGTGAGGCACAAGATCTAAGCAAAACTTACCTTTCCTGGGCAGGGCGCGTTATTGGTCGATCATTCGCCGCGTCCGGGGGCATCCCGCAGGGTGTACTGAAAGAGACAAACCTTAGTCTATACAGTCATGTTGCATCCGGATTTGATAGCTCTGAGATGGGGCTACTCCATCTTCTTCAAGATCTAACATCCGATCAAAGCTCAACTGTGGCTGGTCTGGCGGAGGTTGCGCTAAGCACAGCCGTCTCACGTGCTGTTGAAGTCGAGGATGAGCCTCTTATGGTGGCTTGTCAGAAGAGTTTGTCAGATAGCCTTTTCGCGGCCTCTCAATGGGGAAAGTTCTACTCCCGGCCACTGAAAAGAATGAGCGGCACAAGACTCGACGACGAGCAGTCTGTCTGGAATGCTAGTATCGCCTCTTCGCAATGGCTTCCCAAATTCAGCATCCTCTTAGCTTCGGCCGTACCGGACTCGATACTTTTGTCCGTCTTGTCGCCTATACTTGTTGAAGTTCCTGGTTTTGCGGAGAAAGCCTTTCCTTTCATCGTTCATATGGTTCTTAGCTTCCAGCTGGGCCATCAGCAGAATGTAAAGAAAAAGATGTCTTCCTCCCTCAAAGAGTGGTTGACGGAGGAAAAAGCGACAGCAGTACAGAACTTGAAGCTCTTGATAAATAGTTTCTTGTATCTAAGAACTCAAGAGTACCCAAAAGAATCGTCTGTAGCAGACCGGATGCAATGGCTGGACATCGATTATGCAGTGGCCGCAAAGGCCGCTTGTCGATGCGGCATGCATAAGACGGCTCTTTTGTTCGCAGAACTCACCTTTTCCAACACGGCGCAGTCGTCTCGGCGATCATCAGCTCACCGAGAACATGGCATGAATGATACTCTACTGACCATTTTCGAGAATATTGATGACCCAGACGCTTACTATGGACTTCCTGAAGACGCAAGCTTGTCTACGGTACTGGCGCGTGTTGAGTATGAAAATGAAGGAGCCAAAAGCTTAGCATTTCGCGGAGCACAATACGACACTCATATTCGACTGCGACGAAAAGACGCTGAAGTTGATGGCCGGGCGCTCGTCAAAGCCCTCGGAACGCTTGGGTTGTCTGGCCTCTCTCACTCAGTTCTCAACACTCAAGAGCTTTCTGGCGCTAATGGTCTTTCATTAGATGGCACATTCAACACAGCGAGGCGATTGGAAATGTGGAACCTCCCGGCCCCTGGCAAGAGTGATCACCATGATGTGATACTGTATCAAGCATATCAAAGCATTCACAATTCAAGAGAGCTTCCGGTCGTTCAGCAAGCCGTACATGACGGGTTCGGTGAGATTATGCGAAGTATCGCCCGGCCGAGTTTGAACGCGACTGAATTGAGGCACCGATTGGCGGCATTGGCCTCTTTGACGGAGCTAGATGATCTGCTGAATATATCCGAAAAGTCCGATGTTCCAAACATGCTCAAAAGATTTGAATCTCGTTCTGAGTGGATGCGTAGTGGGCTGTGAGTCGCCCAACGCCTCTCAGAGAATATGAAGCCGAGCCGATACTGACTATTGGTAGTTACGCCGATGTTGGCCACATCCTTTCGTGTCGAGAGACCAGTATCAGCATGTTGTGCCAGCACCTCGACCTTGTGAAAAACGCAACGCTTTCAGCGGATGTACTTCGACAAATGCAGGTTGAGTCGATGATCTTGTCTTCTGGTTTATATCGCCACCATAAAGCCACGCAAGAGTGCCTGAACATTGCGACTGTGCTAACGGAACTCATTCAGCCATGCAATGACCTGAGTCTGCACGTTGATGCAGCTATCGAGATCGAAGTCGCCAACTCTCTGTGGGATCACGGGGAGATGGGAACGTCGATTCGAATGCTGCAAGCAATCAACAGGGATTCCTCACTTACAAAACAGAACATCCGTGTCTGCCGATCTGATTTGCTGTCAAAGATTGGGCACAAGGTGTCCCTAGCCCGATTAGAGAGCCCCCATGATATCCAGAAGTCATACCTTGGACCGGCCTTAACGGAGCTGAAACGTGAAAAAAACAGCGAAGCGGGCGCAGTCTATCATCAATTCGCCACTTTTTGTGACGAGCAACTCCAAGATCCAGACGGACTTGAAGATTTGGCTCGATTGAGGAACCTGAGAAAGGCAAAAGATGACGAGGTTAATGATCTGCAAGCCCTGATTGACTCAACCAGAGATTCGCAGCTCAAAGTAAGATACGCTCACGTCCTAGCCAAGGAGAAGCAATGGCTGGAACTTGACGAAAAGGAGTTAAAACGGGTGGAGCAGACACGCAGCGAGTTTGTCCACCTGAGTCTAGAAAACTATCTGCTATCACTCATTTCGTCCGAAGATTTTAATAACGACGCCCTGAGATTCACAGCACTGTGGCTCGAGCGGTCCGGTGACGAAGTCACGAACAAGGCGGTCATGAAGAGCTTGTCGCTTGTGCCGACGAGAAAGTTTGCGACGCTGATGAACCAGCTCTCATCCCGTTTGCAGAGCCAAGACACCACGTTCCAGAAGCTTTTGTTTGAGCTGGTGTACAACATCTGTGTCGATCATCCGTACCATGGAATGTACCAGATATGGTCAGGAACCAAGGCCAAAGCTCAGCAGAAAGACGAAGTGGCTGTTCAACGTGTGCGGGCTACTGAGAAACTCGCCCAGCGGTTGGCCACGACCAAATCTGTGGCCGATATCTGGCTGGCAATCGACAAGACCAGCAAGTACTATCATGGACTTGCCATGGATAAGAGCTCGAGCAAGTATAAGCTTGGGGCCAAAATTGCTATCAAGGAATCTACCGCGGGCCAGTATCTGTTAAATTGCCTCACACGGTATCCGATCCCCCCTCCGACGCTTCATATCGAGGTTTCCGCCACCGGGGACTACTCCAGTGTGCCTACGATATCGAAATTGGAGCCCACGATGACGATTGCTTCGGGCGTTAGCGCTCCGAAGATTATCACGGCGGTAGGAAGCAATGGAGTCAAGTACAGGCAGCTTGTCAAAGGCGGGCACGATGATCTGCGCCAGGATGCTATCATGGAACAGGTATTTGCTGCAGTATCGTCTGTGTTGAAACTACACAGAAGTACGCAACAGCGCAATCTCGGTATCAGGACCTACAAGGTGTTACCTCTGACGGCGTCGTCTGGCCTGATTGAATTTGTGCCGAACACGATTCCCTTGCACGAGTTTCTTATGCCAGCTCATGAGAGATATCACCCCCGTGATTACAAGGGCTCTCAGTGCCGCAAGGAAATCTTCAATGTGCAAAGCCGGTCCACAGAGACTCGCGTGTCGACGTATCGGAAAGTTACCGAGCGGTTTCAACCAGTAATGAGATACTTCTTCATGGAGTACTTTGTGGATCCGGATGAGTGGTATGCTCGTCGGCTGGCGTATACCAGAAGCACAGCCGCAATATCCATGCTCGGACACGTGCTCGGTCTCGGCGACCGCCACGGACACAACATCCTGCTGGATACAAAGACGGGCGAGGCCGTGCACATTGATCTCGGGGTCGCATTCGAAGCAGGAAGGATCCTCCCGGTACCCGAACTCGTGCCGTTCCGACTCACCCGGGACATTGTAGACGGCATGGGAATCACCAAGACCGAAGGCGTATTCCGACGCTGCTGTGAATTCACTCTGGACGCGTTGCGCGAAGAGCAATACTCCATCATGATGATCCTGGACGTGTTGCGGTACGATCCATTGTACACGTGGTCGATCTCACCATTACGACTCGCCAAGCTACAAAAAGCCCGTGATGACGAGACCGGCGCAGGACGCGGTCCGGATCCCAGTGAAGCGGCCGAGACGAAAAAGGCCAAAAGGAACAGCAGCAGTCGCACGAATGAGCCGTCTGAGGCGGATCGCGCCCTGGAGGTGGTGCGCAAGAAGCTGTCGAAAACACTAAGTGTGACAGCCACGGTCAACGATCTAATAAACATGGCCACGGATGAACGAAATCTAGCTGTCTTATATTCTGGTAAGAGTCTTGCACGGCTTATTGCATCTTACACACTTCTTTGAACACACTTGCAAGTCCATTGAGCTGGGAACTGACAAGATTTGTGTTAGGGTGGGCTGCGTATGCCTGATACATTAGGTATCTCGTCTTCTTTTCTTTCATGATCCTTTTGGCTTTATGTCTCCTGTTCATTCACTGTTTCAAATTTTCCTGGATGTTTTTAAAACTTGTGAAAGCCAGACTTGGCATCAAAACTACGCACGAGCCGTTTGACTTGCGGAAGAGGCTCGGTTTGTAGATATGTGTCTATTTACAGAGAGAGGATGTGTTGGGAACGTAAGGTACCGCGGTTATCAGCGATTCCAACAGGATGAGTACGAGATGCGAATTGCGTCTTTAATGCCAAATCTGTTGCAGGTTAAAAGAAGCGCGGATTGAATGGTCAAGCTGGCCAAGGTTAGGTACCTTACCAGGTACATTAGGTACGTACCGCCAAGTCAGATGCCGGTACCCACCTCTGCCTCGAGTGGATTGGCTGCCTGCTTCGTAGCGCCCCACTTGGATCTCAGGCTTGGCACTCCAAGTTCCGTGATCTTTCTAATAATGACAAGCTTCAAGCTTCCTATCTCGGCTTTGAATTCGACAAATCGGACTGCTTACCCAACTCCCAAGTTCTTCTTTCGGCATCGCCTCTCGGGCTTCAAATTTCGTGCTACTCCTAGTGGCCATTCATTGTTCCTCGGTTACCTAGCTCTTGTCTTTTGGGCTCCATCGTTGCACCATCCATCTCCATCAACGCCCATTACTCGTTCTCCCCAACTCTGGAGACAACACAACGCGGGCTCTGCCTTACTCTTTCTTCCGTGCCTCGTTTGCGACGCGCACCTCTACCGTCGTTCCATGAGCCAGCGACCAGAGCCGGACCGGTCGTCTCGTCGCCGGCAACGTGTCTCTAACTCGTCAACGTCATCATCAAACTCGGCCAACGCCAAAGCCAAGGCCAGCACCAAACGTCCCCGACACGCCGACTTGTCCGTTCCCGCTATGGCTACGGCCACGGCGAAGGGAAACCCGCCCGAGATTATCGACCTTACCGCACGGCGGCCAAGGGCCTCGGTCCCGGCATTGCAATCGGCCTTCCAGCCGCACGCGGGAGCCAAGAAGCTTCTCATCAAGAACCTGCGTCCGCCTGTAGATCGCGAATCACAGATAGAAGAGTACTATGCTCGGACAGAAAAGGATTTGGAGGAAGCTTTGAGCGCCGTCTTCGCCAATCGACGGCCAGCTCTCCCTCTGGAGCGTCTCTATCGCGGCGTAGAAGACGTGTGTCGCAGAGGCAACGCCGCCAGGGTCTATTGCTTGCTCAAGGAAAGGGTAGACGCCCATTTGCAAACAACTGTCTTGTCAAGAATCAGATGCAACGACGGGCAATCAGATAGTGACGTGCTGAGGTGTGTATGGGAAGAGTGGAAGGTTTGGAACGCGCAGGCTATTACGCTACGCTCAGTCTTTAGTTACCTGGACCGGACGTATCTTTTGCGAGAGTCTCTGCCGTCCATCAATGACATGACCATTACTTACTTCAAACGAATGGTGTTTGCACAGCAGCAGTCTCAGAGTCGTCAATCGAGCGTCGGCTCCCCCGGAGAGCAGGTGATTGGTGGTATCTGCGCTATGATCGAGTACGACCGCCGGGGAGGCGACGAAATGGATGCGAGCTTGCTGAATGAATCAATTCGCATGCTCTATATCCTCGGCGTCTATGCCAAGCAATTTGACTCCGTCTTTCTGCAGAAGTCAAGAGCGTACTTTGAGGAAACTGGCGAATGCTGGAGTACTTACCCGCTCAAGGATTACATCTCAGCGTGCGAGACCCTGCTTGAAAAGGAGGCGCATCGATGTATCGCGTACAATTTCGACAGTACTACCGAGAAACAGCTGATGACTTTTGCTCACGACAAGCTTATTAAAAGCTACGCGGAGAAGCTATTAGAATCGGGTAGCCTGTCCAAGCTGTTATCAGAAAAGGACGTCAAGTCAATGAAGGGGCTTTACGATCTGTTACGACTTTCAGGCATACAGAAGCAGCTGAAGGCTCCGTGGACCGAATACATTAGGCAGACCGGAACAGAGATTATTTCGAATAAGTCGAAGGGTGATGAGATGGTTCTTCGCCTCCTGGAACTCAGGCGTTCACTAGATCGCATGATTCGAGATGCATTTGGGAAAGACGAAGATTTCTTGTGGGGCATGCGAGAAGCTTTTGCCAAATTCATGAACGATCGGAAAACGGCATCGTGTTGGGATTCGGGAACGTCAAAGATAGGGGAAATGACCGCCAAGTACATCGACATGCTGCTTCGAGGCGGATTGAAGGCATTGCCGACCGAACTCTTGTCAGACGTGCAGGACCGAGCGGCTGCCGAGAAGGAGGGCCAAGCGAGCACCGGAGACGAGGATGCCGAGCTGGATAGACAGCTCGATCAGGGCCTGGAGCTGTTCCGGTTTATCGAGGGCAAAGACTCGTTCGAAGCTTTCTATAAAAGAGACCTTGCTCGTCGTCTGCTGATGGGCCGTAGCGCAAGCAAAGACGCGGAGCGCAACATGCTCACCAAGCTCCGAGCCGAATGTGGCTCCAACTTTACCCACAACCTGGAGCAGATGTTCAAAGACCAGGAGATTGCCAAGGACGAGATGGACGCCTACGGAGCCTGGAGCCGGACGAACGAGGCGAAGCGGCCACAGGCGTCGCGTGTGGACTTGTCTGTCATGGTCCTGTCGGCCTCGGCGTGGCCAAGCTACCCAGACACCAGGGTCAACCTGCCCGACGAAGTGGCGACGGAAGTCGAGAAATTCGACCAGTATTACAAGAGTAAGCACACGGGACGGCTCCTCTCATGGAAGCACTCCCTAGCTCACTGCGCCATCAAAGCCAACTTCCCCAAGGGAACGCGTGAACTCCTCGTCTCGGCCTTCCAAGCCGTCGTCCTCCTGCTTTTCAACCAAACTCCGCCCCAACAGGGTGACTTTTATTCCTACAAGCAAATCTCTTCGGCCACGGGCCTCCAAGGCGGCGACCTCGACCGCACGCTGCAATCCCTCGCATGCGGCAAGTACCGCGTGCTTACGAAGCACCCTCGAGGGCGGGACGTCCAGGCCACCGACACCTTTACCTTCAACAAGGCCTTCACGGATCCAAAGTACCGCGTCAAGATCAACCAGATCCAGCTCAAGGAGACGAGAGAGGAAAACAAGGCCACGCATGAGCGCATCGTCAGGGATCGGCGCTTCGAGACCCAGGCGGCTATTGTGCGCATCATGAAGAGCCGCAAGTCGATGGGGCATGCGGAGCTGGTGGCTGAGGTGATTAATCTGACCAAGTCAAGGGGGAGCGTGGAGCCCGTGGCGATCAAGAAGGAGATTGAGAGGTATGCCTTGCTTTTCTTTGTTTTCTCTTTTATCCTTTTTTTTTGCTTCTTGCCTTTTGCCATTTGTTGCATCACAATTCTTTTGCCTCTCTGTTCGTTTCCTTCTTCTTTACTATTTTGGTTTCGTTGTAGCAATCGTCTTCTCCTTTCTCCCCTTCTGATCCCCACTGATGCCTGGGAAGAGCGATTCTACTGACACATGGGCACGGTCAAAATAGCTTGATTGAAAAGGATTATATCGAGAGAGAGGAAAGCTGCTATACGTACCTCGCTTAATAGGGCTGCTCATCTGGGTCTGTATGCGCTTCGTAGTGATAGACTGCATTGCGTGCGTATGGGCATGGTAATGGTGATGCGTGGGCTGGGCGCGTGGATTACAACTCGGCTTGTGCCACGTTTGCATAATTACCTAGGGATCGGGATGTCTTGGGTGGTGAGTGAAGCGTGGCGTTCACGTGATTATGATGATTATGAACAAGATGAGGACGAAGATGGAGAGATGTGATTGTGTGTCTGAGGCGGCGAATTGACATGTTGTGCCGCAGAATCAATACTGTGCACGGAACTCACGCGATATTCCGACGATACTATTACTCGCCGATACTCAAGCATATCGACATCCCTGCCGACCTGTCACACTGTTACTTGAAACTTCTGAAGACTTATGGCCTTTTGCCGACCTTTCTGCACGTTGACGCACGAGACGTATTCTTCGTGATCTAGGGAGCCATCCACTCCTGTCGCTGTAATAGAGCCCTTCGGTCGGGAACCCTTTCGGACCGCATTTCAAAACATTCCGCTTTACTTTCTTTTTCTAGAAATTAGAAGCCAGAAGAACGAGGCGTGTAAGCGCCAGTCTCGAACCACCCGAACAGTATGACGGACAAGACGACGTCGGCTGCAGCGCAACAGGAACAGACGACCCCCTAGATACACGAAGAATCTGTCTCTTACGTGCACAAGAATTCACTTTTTCTGAACACGTCCCAGTATTGCTTTGAGTTGAGAGCTTTTCTGGCGAATCATCTGGGCCAATTCGTTCTAATCCTGGTCCGTAAGCAATCCCGCGAACAACTTTCTTCGTCGTTGCCTGTCCTTCCTTTCCGAACATGAGCGCATAATCGAGAATCCACAATGCATCGCCACAGAAAGGTACATATCCTGCCTTGCGGGGTGCAAGTATCCCTCGGCTCCAGTAACACCTACCAGGAGGTAGTTATCAATACCCTTGGAACTCTCTTCTGCTCCCGGTTCACCATGGACGCCATCGCAACGATCCGGACAGCGCAAGCGACTCGCGAGATACCAAGCTTGTTATCCTGAAATAACCAGACACCGGACATCAGACACCGGACAATGAGACATGATGAGATAAACCGAACAATAACCATATTCCGCGCCCTGATCATCACTGTGACCAACGCACGTACAGAAAATCGTACTGTATATAGAATTATAAAACCTCTATTCCAACCCCTAGTCTTTCACGACAGGAGTTTTCTTTAGCTTTTTGTAAATCCAAACGCCTCGCTTAAAATCCACAATGCTATGCTATGCTATGCATGCCACCTCCTAAAACAAGTCTACCACCCCTTTGCTCGAAAACGAAAAGAAAAAAGTTCCAGGAACATTAGCCCTGCTGTGGTTCAGTCGCCGTGCTACCCAAAGGCCGTGGATCATCTTCCGAGTAGCCATGCCTCGAGTCCTCAAGGCCCTCTTCAAAACTAAACTCATCTGCTGAGTCGCCCGTGCAGGACTCGCCATCGTCGTCGTCCTCCTCCTCATCCTCATCCTCATCCCCATCTGGATACGACAATGTATGTCGTCGCACGCCCGGCCACAGCGGGGGAAGCATAGGAGACAACGAGAGTGACTGTTGGCCCGAGAGAGCTTCCTCCCGCCCGGGACCGACTCCGATGCCTATGCCCAAGCCAATATCTTGCTGTTGCTGCAGCTGCTGCAGCTCCCGCCGTCTAAGTTGGTCAGAGCTTGCATCGGAGTCATACGCGGTAGAGCATCGGGGTACTTCGTCGTCGCCGTCCTCGTCTTCTGCCACATCGCCAGGAGTTGTGTCGTGACGAGCTGGCGCGGGGATGTACGTCACGGGGAGGCTGTCTGTATCGGTAGTCGGGCGTAGCTTCTCGCGCATCCGATCTGCCTGTGTGGCGGCGAACATTTCGAGGCGGGTCTTGATGTCCCAGCGGCTGCTGGCGGATACGTCGCGCGTGTCGGGGCCGGCGTTGGCGTCCTGTGCGCCTGTGGTGTCTGTCGTGGCGGTGGGCTGGGGAGCGTCGGGCGAGGGCCGGTTGGACGACGTTTGCATGAGCTCTTGCCAGTGGCGGACGCGTGTTGGTGCTGGTACATGGGTTGAGGCTTCCTCATCAACCGCGATGTTGGATGGGCGGTCGATGCTTGTCGTGGTGCGTGGAGGACTGGTATGGTGTTCGTGCTGCCCGGGCAATGCGCTATCCGTATGTACGTGGCTCGTTTGCGGCAATTGGGCATCATGTGACCAACCATCTACCGCACTACTGTTGCGTCTCGGTTGAGGCAAGTATGACGAAGATGGGATCGGAGGCTGTGGGGATTGGGGTGGACGTTGGGGCTGGCGTTGGCGCAGCTGCTGCGAGTGTGACTGTATATGTCGAGTAGCCGCAGACGCAGAAGAAGAGGAGGAAGAAGAAGAAGAAGAAGAAGACAGTGGAGCAGCAGCTGTAGCAGGAGAAGGTGACGAAGGCGACTCAGAGGTTCGCGCCAAAGGTTCCGGTGTGCGCGCAGTCGTTTCCGAGCAAGGCGGATATCGGACAGCATAGACCGTGCTCGCGGCACTGGGCGTGTCTGGCCGGCTCAAGGAGCCAAGATCGGTCGATGGACGTACCGGCCAAGGAGGTCGGAATAGGCCCGCCATGGAGCGCTGGGGAGGCTCTTCAGTCGTCCCGTTCTGCGCCGCGTCTCTGTGATGCCCGCGCTGGCGGCTTGTGAGTCCTGACGCCACAGGCCAGACGTAGGAGTGCGCGTCATCGGCGCGGTCTCCGTGTGACACCACGCTGCCCAAAGCGTCATTATCGTCGCCTCGGTTCCTGCCGTTGCGGACGTTGCGGGCATTACGAATGCGGATGTTGCGCATGTTGCGGCTACTGCGGTTATTGCGCATATTTCGGTTGCTGCCGCCGTTATTACTACCATTGTTGCCATGCCTTCTGTACCCCCGTTTCCGATCCCAAGGGTAGTCCAAGGCGCTCACCTCGAGCACGGCATCGTCTCCATCGAGGACCTCTCGGCCGAGAATACCACCCTTTTTCTCCTCCCGCTCAAGGGCCTCGATGCGCTCGACCCATTCCCAGACAATGACGCTCGCCGCGGCGGCGCCGACCCAGCGCACATAGTCACCCCAGCCGGCAAACTTGGGCCGTGAGATGTCCAGAATGAAGAAGACGACCGGAATGAGGATCGAGGTCAGCGAAATCATGGCTAGGACACACATGTTCCTCATCAACGGGTGGTAAAACGCGTAGCGCTTCTTCATCAGCGAGTAGTAAATGACCCATGCTGCGTACAAAACTCCGAGCAGCAGCTGAAACATGTAGCTCAAAGCCGGGATAGGATGGTCAAAACTGCCCGCGGCCGGGTTGAGGCCCGTCGTGCCCGACTCGCCCATCTTGAAGCTGTTGATGGCCGAGAAGATGAGGTCGAGTGTGATGAGACAAAAGGCTACCCATTTGATGATGACTTTTTCTCGATGGCGCGGAAACAAACGAATCAGGGTCTGGGCCTGCGCGAGCCAGAGGAAGAAGTTGGACACGAGCCGCGTGACCCGTAGCTCCATACTGCCCATGACCTCGGACTGCATGCTGGCGGCATTCTGCACTCCGTAGCTGTACTGCAGCGCGGCGAGCTTGAAGGTGTCGTAGGTGGCAATTGTAAGCGAAACAGCCACCGTCAGCGCCGCTACTTTCTGAAGCCAGGGCCGCCCGCCAATGTTCTCGCCGCCCGAGGAACTGTGAGTGAAGCCGGAGCGGCGCCCGAGATAGACCACGCCGCCGTCCAAGAAGGACCTGGGCGTCATGAAGAGCATAATCAGGAGCATGTACGCCGTCACGGTCGTTGCTGCGAGGGCATAGCACACCGGGAAGGTGGAGGCGTAGAACGGGTCGCGGTAGTTGGATACCAGCGGCTGGTTGGCCTCATCGTGCGAACTGAGGCTGGAATCGCCAAACGTGGTGCTCGTGAGCGCAGCATGGACCGATGAGGTAGCGGCTGCCGCCGAAGTCCTGGCCAGTGTTGTCGATACAAGCGTCGTGATGAGTGAGGAGGAAGCAGTCCCCGAGGAGACGGAGCTCGTCGACATGGCTGAGGGGACCCCCTTTTCTGATTTGCCCCGACTCGTGCGCGGAGGCCGAGTCGGCGTGAGACAAATGTTCGGTTGCGTGGATCAGAGGAGCAGTGTGCGAGGTGTAGGGAGAAAGGCACACATCTGGCTTAGATTAATGAAGCCATCGACGAGAGAGCCAAAGGCATAAGCCCGGCCGGGTTCGGTATGAGATTCGTGATGGCGAGGGATATGAATTAAGCCGCAAGTACGCGACAGCTCGGACAGCTGTCGTGTATATAGCGTAGGGACGTCGAGTGCGAAGGAACGTCACGCGACGGTGAGTTTCGTTGTCGTTATCGTCGTCGTTGTCGGTCGCCCGTCGTCCGTCGTCCGTCGTCCGTCGTTCGTCGTTCGTCGAAAGGTGGGTTGTGAAACAAGTGCAGCTGGTGCCAGCTGGTTCACCGCTGGAGAATCGGCAAGTGGGGCCAACCACGGCCATACAGGAGCGCCAATCCCGATTCCCGCCGCTTGACTGGGTCCACTTGCTGTAAATCGCTGCACGTTGCGCCCCCAATCAGCCAATCATCATGTCAGAAATCTGCGATAAACCCCGTAAATCATTTGACAAAGGCTCAAGCCAAGCCCAGCCAAGCAAAATGCCGAGGCTGTGCGGTGCGTTGCCTCGCAATTTAACGAACTGACTACATAATAGATTTTTGAACGTTGAGAGTGATGTTCTTCTCTTGGTGATTGTCCTTCTCTTTCTTGTCACTGGGTACATATGTACATAAGTTCCTAGGGCTGGTGTAACGTGTAACGTGTAACTCGGCCGCGCCATGTGTTCATCTCCGTGTCTCGTCCCGAACCTTAGGTACGGGTCAGGTGTAGGGATGCGGGTTTCCGAAATCACAGGGAAATAGGGAATTCCCTAATTCCTGGGAATCACACGATTTGGCCGATTTGGCTTAATTCCCATGGGAATTAGCACTATTCCCAATTGAGCGATACCCCACTTATACTTCCGTTTTGGGACTAGCCCATGTACATGACATGATGACACACGTGACACGTGACACCAGAAATCAGAACTCTTCGTCGTTGCGTTCAAGATCAAACTTGCTGCCACCCTGGAGCACCACCAGTTGCCAGTCGCCAACGGGCCACGACGTCCGGTTATTGATAAAAAGAACATACATGCACATTGTAAAGTGTGATACATATTAAAGACACATCATATACATGGCAGTTGTCCAATAACGAAGTTACCAAGGCGCTTCCTGCCTCACGTTGATATCATTCATGAAGCATTCGCAACAGAGTGAGAAGTCAAGACAAATATGCATATCTACTATTACTGCAGACATATACTCATTGCAATGAGTCAACGACACGGAAATTGAGAAGTAACTACTGAGTTGTAACGTGTAAGCAAGCAACGCGCAAGAGGAACATATTGAGAGAAGCATATGTCTATAGAACCACTACTTAGTACTGAGCTGTAACGGACAAGGGCAACAGGAACATTGAATTGAGAGAAGCATATGTCTATAGAACTATTTGCACGTACACCCCTAGTATACTCGTTAGTAGATACTGTCAATAGTCAAGACTAATAAGAGAAAGTCCGAGACCGCGAAGCCCTTCATCTGGGCCGTCCTCCGCCTCCTCTGGGCCGTCCTCCTAACACGAATAACTGCAAAATATCTGACTCATTGATGAGGGCAGGCAAAGAATTTCTTCATTGTTCACTGCCAATGCCTAAAAATTTTTCCCCTCCGGGGGTTCCCTGCCGGGGGCCGCCTGCGGCGAGCTCCTCTTTGGGTGGACCCACCCAAATTCCCATGGGAATTGGGAACGAAATTCGGAATTCCCTATTTCCATTCCCACCCAAGTCCAGAAAAGTGTGAATCCCGCATCCCTAGTCAGGTGTACTCCGCGAGTCGCGAACGCCAATACGTTTAAATTAATTCATCTGCAACGGCCGTGGCGCCGAGCTCTTGGACATGCGTTGCGCACATAACGCGTTTATGCAGATATTTTCATGCGTACATACTGATGTTCTGGCGTCAGGACTGCGTGGATGATACATGTGCCTGCGTCTTCGTCGTCGCGCGTCGCATATCCCAATACTGGGGTCTGACCTGGGCAGCCGATAACTCAAAGACACCTTTGCTTTGCTTTGCTCTAAAGGAACAGGAACACAAGACCACCATTGCATTGCGCGCAATGTAGTCTGAAACCGTTTTGACTTTGTTATGCGAGAACACCGAGAAAAATACATAGAATAATTTATATAACGCATGGATCGCTTGCAGCCATTCCGAACCATTTTTATTTTCCGTTCCGTTGTCATCCCATTATTGTTCCCATTATTGTACCATTCGTTCCGTTTTCCGTTCCGTTCCGGTCCAGGCTGAAGCAATCAGGGCCGGCCTCACTCCCGTGCCCGCCATCCCCCCTGCCTCTCCGATCCTCATCACTCATCATCTCGTTATATGTAATCCTTGTCGATCCTTTTTCAATTCCCAGCATGGACGGCATCACCGCCACGGTATCGCATCTCCAGCACCCATTTTCCATCAAAGTCGATGCCTTTGCGGATCTTTGCCCCTGCTTTCCTCCACACCGCACTCCCGAGACCCATGTCTGCTACAAAGAGCCGCCACTCGTCATCGGCCGCGGTGCCGCTGGAAGCAAGCCTGGGCTCACCATCCGGACGCGGTGCAACGACCTCAAGCAGACCCTTTTTCGGTGCGCCTATGGCAACGACATACCTAGGCTTGACGTACAAGTGTGCTCCGTCAATAACGGCAATCTTACCAGAGGTGGGGTCAATTCCCGTCGGGACGTCTACCGACAAGACGAACGCCTCGTTGCGGTTGGCCCACTCCATTAGTTCGTACACGGTAGCTTGGTCGCCGATGCGAAGTTCCTCAAACGAAATCGTCAAGCCGAGCAGTGCATCGATGATGAGGGACACAGATACGGGTGTGCCCGAGGCGGACGATGCTCGGAAGTGCTGGAAGAAATCGTTCTTGCTGTGCACCTTGCCGCCAAACGCGCGATATAGCTGAATCTGCCTCCTCAGATCCTCCAACAGATCTTTTTCTCGCTCCAGGCCAACGAGACAGACCAGCACTTCAAAGTTCTTGTTGCGCAGATGGCGCGCTGCCGCCAGGGCTCGGATACCGGACTTGTTGTTTCCGGCAAGAACCACGATCGTGGAAGCGCCTGGCGAGGATGAGGAGGCACCATCGCCTGAAGAACCGGCATGTGCCAGCTCAAAGCGTACCTTGATGGCTGGATCCGACGATAGTGCCGTGACTGCAACTTCGGCTATGCCGCGGCCGGCATTTTCTGCCATGAGCGCTTCTGAAAACCCAAGCTCGTTGGCAGCAATATTCTCGAGGTTCAGCATCTGCAGTGTGGATATGGCTTCAAGGCGACGGTTTGATGGAATGAGGTATAGACCCGGTCGATCAACCCGTTGCTGTAGAGCATGGTGTTCATTAGCATCACGAGCCCCCAGCTTCGAGCTGGACGGTCTCGTGCTTGGCTCCAAGATACGCACACAAGAGTTCACACGGGTAATCGGTTGGCTAGTCGCAGCGATGCTCGCCTTTCGAGATTGCGAGCGTCGAGATATGCCAGACTTGCTTTCAGCCCGAGGTTTGAACGCTTGGCTACCAGTCATGTCGCGCGCTTCTCGGCCACCCAGCTTCTCAGGCTCATTCACCACGACGTCTGCTTCACTATTCCAGAAATCGGCGCTCTGTCCGCCCAGGGGAGCCGGAGTGTCCAGAACCATTTCCGTGTAATGGAAATTCTTGCCACCACTAGTGCCGGGCTTTGGTCGACGGTTGTGCGATACCAGGCGTTCTGACTCATCAACTTCGTCCTCTCTTCGCATTTGATCGAAAATAGTTCGCTTGTCGAACTTGGCAAGGTTGTTCTCGAAGTCGAATTCGCCCATTTCCTCCGTGACGTCTTCGGATGCCCAGCCATTGTCTGCAGTCCGTTTACTGCCGTTTCCACGATCCTTGAGGGAATTGAAAGGCTGGAAAGACGATGTGCTCTGTAAGATGGGTGTCTGCCGCCAGCCTTTGCCATGGCCGCTCATATTCGATTCGCTGCCTGCGGATGCCTGCGGTGGCGCAGCGCTATTCACTTTGGACGTTTTGTGGGCTCTGGTACGGACCTTCTTCTTCCTCTGCGATGGGTTTTCTGTTGCTGTAGATACCTTGTCACCAGACGGGCTCTCTAGGCTTATATTCATGCTTCGAACCATGTCTATAATCTGTTGATCTGGCCCGCCACCACCAAATGTAAGCGGGTGGTTCTCCGCACGTACGGACGGCTCATGGGACCGAGCGGTGATAGCAGAAGGCGTGTTAGAGCTCGGCTGCCTGCCTACACTCAGAATGGCCGGATCAACAAGCGGCTGCTCGTGCGTTTGCGGGTGTACCTCTTGTACTAGGGGTTGAGAATATTTAGGGGCAACGTCCGGAACGGGGGAAGCATATTTCGTTGGCGTCGCTGGCTCTAAGGGTATCTCGAAGAGGTCGGCAATGTTGGCGGCATCAATCTTCATCTGCGCGGCCCTTTCCCGTGTCGCAGCAATGTACACTATAGTACATGGTGTCAGTAACATTGGTCATAGCCGGCCTCGTTGAGCCTGCACCGCCGAGCCCCGAGGTGAGCTTGAAAAGAAAGACGTCATACCATTGTTTAGAGTGAGACTACTCCCTGCTTCAACATCTCCCACAATACCCGTAAGATGATATCCGGAAGGCTCACGCAGCACAACCCTCATGTGCAATCCAATGAATTGGCTGGCCATGGCTGCCCAGGCCTTGTCTTTACAGGCAGAGAATTCTCAGCGGGAAAAAGAATATCATTCGAGCGTGCAGCCCGCCTGCTTTCGCAACTACTTCAGATCGCCTGCTTTATTTTGTGACAGTAGCTCCCGGAACGTCTCGGTCTTGAGCCTGACCGATGACAAAGCTTGTGGTGTTTGTAGTGGCGCGATCGTCGTTGAGCTGCTCGTTCACAACACACGGGACGGCTTGCTTGCTTGCTCTAATGGGCGATCAACGAATTCGCACCAGACGCCGGAAACTGGAAGACAAATAAAGAGGCCGTAGAAGCTTTGATGAACTGCGACGATTCGTTCGGGGCTGCCAGATAGTGTGCGCACAAGAAACACTCTGGAATCGAGAATTGGAGGAGCACGTTAGCTGTGGTAACCTAGGAGGTATGTAGATTGTAGTCGTTGGGGAGCAAGAAGTGTGGTGTGGTTCTTATCGATAACCAGACAAGTCCGTCACATACGCAAATGGCCCGAAGCTCTGCTTTGGGGCGGTGCCACGGTGGGTCTATTTCAGTCAATGTGATTTCTGAAAGTCCATTAACACAACTCATTCACGTCATTCACATTGCCGGCCGAGCAGATTACTCCCTCCCTAGCTGAAGTAGATCTCAAATTGACTGAGTCCCATTCTATAATTCACCGTCATGTACGTATACAACCTGGAATATCAGATTCTTCTCCAAAGCGCCAGTCCAAAATGAAACAGTTACTTCCCTGCGGAATATCACGGCAGGGCATCTCTTTGATGGTACACCCAAACCTGCTCGTTGGCCCGGCCAGTCTCTATTCTGTAATGCATCGTGTTCATAGCCATAGGCTGCCATGAGTTCGTCGTTGTCGTCTGTGCTAATAGTGCACATCGCCTCCGGCTACTGGGCCGATGTGATCCCTTTTTGGTGACTTTTTGCCGAGAAAAAATTAGTTGCCGGTTTCGCCTTAGCAGCTTCAACCGAGTATAGTCTCCCATAGAAGTCCACTACTTTTGGATGGGCCATAACTTTGGACTTATCAAATCCTAGGACGCGAAGACCTTGTTGTGTCGTAGCTCGACTGAGAGCAACGTATGCCTGGCCCTTCTCAAAAACTTTGCCCAAGTTGACTGTGACGCGTTCCAATGTCTGGCCCTGAGCCTTGTGGATGGACAGCGCCCAGGCCAAGATCAGGGGTATTTGGGTACGCTTTGCCTGAATTTCACCATCAGGCAATTCCACTTTCCACTCTTCGGGTTGGCAAAGAAGAACCCGCGGCGAGCCTCCTGAGGAGATGAACTGAACTACAGGATACTTGCGAGAAGTTGAGCCGTTTTGAGCGTTTCGGCTGAATGCTGCCAGCTTCCGTTTGGCTTTCGCCATAGAATCATCCATCGAGTCGTCGAACATGTCAGGCCTGTCCATCTCGAACGTGCCCTCATCAGAAAAGGCAATAACTTTCCCCAAAGACCCATTCACGAGCGACTCGTCCAGATTCTTGATGAGCATAACCTGAGCTCCGACCTTCAGTTCCAGCGCTTTTGGTGCCATCATGTTCGCTAGAAGCTTGTCGCGAATCGCTGGCACTCCCGTGTCCATGGCATCATACCGATGAGCCTTTCCTGGAAGCTCTCGAAGTCTCTTCTCATTCGATGCTTCCACTTGCACGCGAGTGGGGTATAATTCGGCTGTGTCGACTCCATCGTCGAAATTTAGAGGCCGTGCAAGAGCTCTGAATGCATTCACTGTAGCCGTACTCAATTGGCCAATGCGCATTTCATTGAGCATGTTGGCAAAGTTTGGATCGCGCTGACGGAAAACTTGCGTCAGGCCAATAGTGTGATCAATAGATGTGCTCCACGTTGCGGCGTCAAAGGCAAATTTGGCATCCCCTGTATCTCTGTCGGGTACAGGGGGGAGCTGAAAAAAATCGCCTGTGATGATGAGTTGGATGCCCCCCCATGGCCGACCATTATTGCGGATAGTTCGCCCAATCATGGAAAGTTTGTCGAATAAGTCACCGTCCACCATCGAGATCTCATCAATGATTAAGCACTTTGTTCGAAGCCATCGTGTCTTTGCTTGAACATTCCTACGGACTTTCTTCACCAACACTGAAGCGGGATCCTTCCCAAGTCCAATTCCTTGATGAAGATTAGTGCATGATTTTCTTTGGTTATCTTGATGATTTGAGCAAGGAAGGCAAATTGACTCTTTTCTTGTTTTTCCTTCTTTATGGGAAAGGGGGGCAGAGGGGGTGAGAAGTACCAGAAAAGCTATGAAGAGTCACACCGCCAATGTTGCAGGCGGCGAGTCCTGTAGAGGCGGTGACGGCAACTCGGTCTGGTTCGCCACGGTGTTTTCGCTTCAGCTCTTGAATAATGGCTCGCATCAACACTGACTTTCCAGTACCAGCAGGTCCAGTGAAAAAAACGCTTTGACCTTGGTTGACAACCATGTCAAGTACATGCTCCTGCTCACTACTTAGGGTAATTGGAGCTGCCTTGGCGATTTGTTCCCCAATGTCGAACGGCGTTTCAGTGACTGGGCCCATGCTTGGGTCATTGTTTGTGCTGTCCATTGTGCGAGAATTATGTTGAGTCTTGAGGGCCTTTCTTTGCTCTTGGATGGCACTAGCAGACGCATCCCAGGGTGCTTTTCTTTTCTGTGCTGTTGTGCTTAATCCATCCTGTGCGAAGCCTTTCCGCATTGAACCTTCTGCCTCGAGTGATTGTTCTTTTTTAAAACCAGCCGGGAGGACTCTCTTGACTTTTTTCGGGTTTGGATCATCTATGATTTCAACAGGCGCTGCCCGCTTCAATGCGGGCTGGTTCCGCGGAGGCTGCTTATGTGATACTGGCGAGGACGACCAAGGAATCAGCGTCTCGCCCTGAGATTGTATTGACATGGAGGAGGGAGGGGGTTTCTCTTGGGCCAGCGGCACAGGGACGGGTAATGGAGCCTTGAAGTCGAGGTCGAGATCCGAATCGTCGCTAAAATCTTCTTCGGCAAAGTAGACAGGTTCGAATGTTTTGCTAGGAGTTTCATCGATCCCGGTCAAGTCTATTGAGCTTGGTTCGGATTTAAAAGAATCGGAGTTGGCTGAGTACAAGGTTGAAATCTTGGATGGATGTCCTCGATTGGCGGCGGATGGCGTTCCATTATCTGGCGATTTTGTGCGGCCTTGTGTGTTCTTCGCTGATACTGCAGTAGCAGTGTCAGAAGCAGGATTAGCCATCGAGCTGGTCAATTTTCGTTCCCTGATGAAATCGCGAATACCAGGGGTATGAGAGCTTGGACTGCTAGAAGGCAGGAATTGCTTCGCCGGCGGATGTTGTTGCGATGGCGCAGCGCTTTTGTACGCTTCATTGGCCTTGTGGAACATGGTCCTAGTCATGTTCCTCGACGCGACGGCGTGAGAAACAGCAAAAGGCAATGTCGTGGCTCTACTCAAAATACTCAAAAGACTGCATGAGTTCGGCGACCAACGAGCGGAAAGGCTGATGATGCCAGCCGTCATGGACAGATGCAGGAGGGCGGCGCAGCATATATAAGGAACGATTCGAAGCGTGCGTGTCCCGGAAAAAAACCAGGTAAGTGACACACAGCCTCTAGAATGTTCGGGTCGATGGCGAGCGATATTCTTGGAAGTCTGGAAATATAGGCGGTCTGAGAGACGCGGAGGAAACAGAATCTCGGCAGGTGTACCGTGTGTGTGTGATCAATGATCATTGATGTCGTCGCGTGGCGTGGGTGGATGCAGGAGCAAGTTCATTCTACCCCCACCTTGTTGTCGCGTCCTGGCCAATTACCAAGCAGCAAGTGAACGCGACTTCTTTCACGATTGCTGGTGACTGGTGACTCGTGAGCCTCTGATGTTCATTCCAATGTTAGCCAATTCTACGTCAGTTGCTTCCCACGTCACAATCACCACCGCACAGATTGGCATTCGAAAGCAGTCTTCATGAACAGCCCTGGTGATCGCGCTGTGAAGCTTGTATTCGGCTACTCATGACTCATCCGTATCAGAAAACCGTTGCATACCCATGAGACATAAGACCGTGAGCACGCGCTGCAGCCTGCCTTAAAACTCAGAAAGGTGTTGTTCATTGCAAGCTCACGTCGCTGTCGAGATTTATATAAGTGATAACCGAGACTCGCTCGGACTTTCTGAACACTGAGGTCTGGGCCCTTGATACAGTAGATCTTGCAATTCTGGAAATTACTCCTTCTTTTCCCCTTTTCCTTCTCTTCTTGGCACTTGACTTTCGGTAAAGTGCAAATCAAGCCATAATACGGTGAACAATTACCTATCTCTTATTCCTGATGCGAGTCAGAAGGATTTCGCTGAATTTTCCCGCTATGGATGCTCCGCTATACAGCCGATTTGGCGGTTAGGATCTCGGAACGATCGAGTTGTAGCGACCTAATAATGATATATATTCACAGCTTATACAGTATTGGTATGTAGTCAACGAGACGAGGTATAAACTTTTAGCACGATCCGCCTTGACGTGGCGAATACCTAGTCATGGGTGATCTTCACGAGTGAGCACACCCAGTGTCTTCCAACGTAGAATGCAAGATGTATCGAACGTGGAAGCATGACTCCCAGGCAGGCGTGCCTAGGCTAGAAGAATGTATTTCTTGAAAAAAGAACGAAACACGAAGGCATGCTATTGTTGACATTGAGTACAGAGTACGTACCTTGATGTTGTAGCTTGTACAAGGTACCTAGTAGGTACATCGTTCAATAGGAGGTGGGGCCCGCACGGGAATTTTCTAGCATTGTCTCTTCATCACTGCTCAGTTTCTCGCTGGGCCTATCCAGCCTGATCAGACTCGGCTGATAACTACAGATAGGGGCAAGCCGAACATTGGTGAACATTGATGAGAAGTGTGATACAGTGATACATCATACATAGGAGAAAGAACGTTAAAGGACGCTAATTACCTGGTAGTGGCAGGGGAAAAGGGGCTCGACGCGGCGTCCGGCTTCCCCATCTCTGGCCCCACGTACTCCGTAGTCGTACAGAGAGGTACCAGTGTACCTAATGTACCACTGGTCCACATCCACGTTACGGAGACACATCTCACGTTTCCCCATCCTGGAAAGGAAGGAACACTTTAAAAAAAAATCCTCCCAGCCAGCTTTTTGCGCCCTTCCCCCCTCTCCTCCTTGTCAACCCAACAATCATCGTCCAATCCATCCCACCTCGACGTCAACCACCTCTGAAGACAGGCATAAGAGCAAAAGCCACAAAGCACACCAGGTGCCCCGCCGCGGTCGTCCCTCTTGTCCAAGTCAAAGCACCTACACGAAGCATCATGTCGGAACCCTTTCCACTGCTCAGCAGCCCTGCCGAGCAACTGCACAGTCTCGAGACGGAAGGGGCGCGACGACGTCGGAAATCCAGCGGCTTGGGAGGCGACATTCGCGCGGGCGATACGGGAGCTCCAGCATGGGCCTCGAGCAAGATGTCGCTGGAGCATCACCAGCAAGATTCTGCGCGCGGCAGCCATGGTCCCAATGGCTCTGCCTCGTCCGCTTCCGTGGTTGGCGCGGCCGACGCTCACCCGACTTCGTCCTCATCGTCCAAAAGACTGTCGAAGCGCCGCCGTGCACGAGGGCTCGCTTCACGTGTGCGTCAAATATGTGTCAAACACACCTGGGTGCTTCCGCTCGCCGTGCTCGCCGTCTTCTTGACCGGGTACGCTCTCAACCCGACCGAGGCCAATCCTCTACATAACTTCATCTTCCTCTCCTACCGCCTCCCGCGCGAGGCGCTCGATTTGCCGGTTCAGTATGGCAAGGGACCCTGGGACGTGGCCTTTGTGGCCTTTTATACCGTTGTGCTCTCCTTCACCCGCGAGTTCATCATGCAGGAGATCCTGAGGCCCTGGGCCAAGCGCGCTGGCCTCAAGCGCAACAAGCAGGCTCGCTTCATGGAGCAGGCCTACACAGCCATCTATTTCTTTTTTCTGGGCCCCGCGGGCATGTACGTCATGTCTAAGACACCCGTCTGGTACTTCAACACGCGCGGCATGTACGAGGACTTCCCGCACCGCACCCATGAGGCTGGCGTCAAGTTTTATTACCTCTTCCAGGCGGCCTACTGGGCACAGCAGGCCATTGTGCTCGTCCTGGGCCTCGAGAAGGCCCGCAAGGACTTCAAGGAGCTCGTCGGCCATCACATTGTCAGCCTGGCCCTCATTGGCCTCAGCTACCGCTTCCACTTCACCTACATTGGCCTCGCCGTCTACACCACGCACGACATCAGTGACTTCTTCCTGGCTACCTCCAAAGTCCTCAACTATCTCGATCACCCCTTTGTCGGCCCCTATTTCTTCCTCTTTGTCTGCGTATGGATCTACATGCGCCACTACATCAACCTGAGAATCATATGGTCCCTCTTCACCGAATTCCGCACCGTCGGCCCCTTTGAGCTAGACTGGGCTGCCGAGCAGTACAAGTGCTATCTCTCGCAGTATATTAGCACTGCGCTGCTTTCCTCGCTGCAGGCTCTGAACCTCTTTTGGCTGTTCTACATTGTGCGCATCGCGTATCGCTTCGTCCGCGATAGCACAGCCGAAGACGATCGCTCCGACGATGAAGACGATGCCGGCGAGGCTGAGTCCGAGGCCCTTGTTGAGAAGAAGCCAATCCCTGCTCTCGAGCTTAACGGCAAAGCTGTCAACGGGTCATCTAACTGAACCGTGTCAATGGCGACGGTTTTTTTCTTCTTTTCATTTTATACTCCTTTTTAATTTAAAGAATATGTATTTGTTTCACGTAGACCACATACATACTTGGACCGCAGAGACACGGGCTCTAGATATCACACCATACGACGTCAAACTTCAGCCCCAAGCGACAACGACTACGAAATGCAATACTTCCTTTGAGAAGTAAACTTATGTTATGTTTTTCCTTCCTGTGCATTGGATCTCACGGCGTTAAATTCACCGTATCACCACCAAGCAACCCTCCCTGGAGTATCATCGCCTATCTTCTCATCATGCATCATCGTGGGTTTCCGAGAAGGGGGGGGGCAGGACTCCCTCAGTCAGAGCAGACCACCTGGTTTTCACGCGCCCCAAGAACATCCATCATTTAGTTTATCTGAGGTACTGGGCATAAATGAAGAGCAGCATGGCGGGGAACCTGCGCGAAGACGTCCTACGAGGCAAGGGGGGGAGCTTTCATCACGCGCAGAAACAAGATGACGACTGTTTCAACGCCATGTTCTGTCTGTTCCTGGAAGAGTGTTTCTTATATCCTGGGTATTCCTTTTTCTCATCCCGGGGTACATACTTTTCTGGGACGACGCCTATTCTTCTTTCTGTCCTGTACAAGATATCCGCCCCCCCCCCCCCTTTTTTTTTTTCTGGGGGTTTTTTTCTTTCCTGTCCTGCCTCTGCTGGCACTTACTTACACGCACGCACGCAGTATTCATGACCTGTATCTTCTTTTCTCTTGTATTACCATTACTCCGCATATACCTTTTGTACCAATTTACGATTCCTTGTTTCAAGATTCATGTACCTATCACAACTTGGCATTCTTACATTACACGGCGTGGGATTTTACATAATTTGGGCTTGTTTTCTGGGCTGCTCTGAAGTTGATACGTTCTCCTTATTACTAGCATACATACCTATCTTTTAGTCATTGTAATGACAGCTTTTATTATGCATATTGACCTTCCTGGACTACCTAAGGTACATACCCGCTTTGGTCTGTTGTCGTGCGTGAATATGGATTTGCTGTACGGTGTACCCCGTGTAATATAATATGTATGCACGTATGTATGAGGTATGTATGTAGTAATGACGTGGCTGCTCATGAAATGGGCAATCAGTGACACCAACCCTGTGTGACGAGGTAGAGGCCGCACGGAGCGGAGACGGGAAGAAGCACTCCTGTAGGTAAGCACCTACTAACTCCCTCTGAGCAACTTCTTGAGTTGTATCAACATGTATAATGAGTCGCAAAAGAGAGGCGCTGAGCGGATTTGTTTCGTTTGAGAAGTTGAGAGAGTCATGTAGGTAGGCTGCTCTGTCAAAACGCTACTACAGTGAGTATTCCTCTCCCGTACAATTCATTCTGCTCTCTAACCTTTTCAGAAATTAGGGATAGACGTCCTGCGTGCAGATATGTACCTGGTTCTTTCATCTGCAAGCAGCTTCCTCTTTCACAGTGCGCGTTACGTTAATCACATGTCAAAGAGTCCAAGTCAATTCCGACACCTTCCCCGCTGATGACATGACTCATTGTATGTGTATGTATGTATGTATAAAAGAGCTACGTGAAGCCAAAAGCCCACAACAGCCTCAGTTACATGACAAAATACCAGATCCGCTGTAAAACTCCCAAGACTGCGCAACACGCTGTTAACCTTCGCTTTTCCCAACCCGTCGCAAGGAGAGAATCTCTCTCTTCCAACCAACTCCAAGTCTTCTCTTTCTTTCTCTTCCTCTTTATTTCCCGGGACTCTTTTGTGTGCAATCTTTTCCCGGTTGCTCCGGTATTATCGAGCGGGTGCGGCGGCGGAGGGGGTGAGGGGGTGAGGGGGTGTTTCTACTCCTTGTTTTACCCCCCAGCCGTACCCCAGGGGAATGAAGAGACGGGTGCAACGAATCGGTGAAGCTAAAATAACGGACAACCGATCAAAACCAAACTCGACGAAAAAAGCCTCGCGGCACGCAATACGGTCTGCTTCCTTGGATGTCGCCCACCGCGGTTACAGGTGGTGGGTGACGTCCTAGGCTTTTCTTTCCATTTGAAAGGCATCCATGACCCATTCAGTCAACGAAAAGAAGAAGAGTGAGAAGAAGTTGACGAGAGAGGAAGAAGAAGTGGTTAAAAAGAAGGAAAAGTATGTACTTGAAGAAAAAGTATATGAGTGGCACCATGGCCACCAATGTCCACCGAGACTAACATCTCTAACAATGATGTGGTAAGTTCAATCGAAATGATACATGACACTGAGCATGCCAACCACACAACATCATTGACTCAACACAACAATCTAAGAAGGGATAGGATAAACCAAAGTCCATGACTCTGCGCCGTGCTGTGTTCGGTCACGGCATACGTTAAAACAAACAAACAAAGATGTCATGAGTCCCTCGTATGCTCCGAGATATTAGGCTGACAGGGGGGGGGTACTGCGGACACTATTTCCTCAGTCGCTCAATCATCACCCAGGAATCAGAATAGCGACGCGGGAAAAAAGAAAGAATCGAACATTGCTCACAACGCCGGTCTGTATGCAGCCTTGACGCCATGGCCATCAAGGAATCCCAGCGAATCCCAAATCGATCGACACCTTGTTGGCTTGCATTGTCTTCCGCATCGTTAGGAACCAAAACTGGGTCACGGTCGAAGCATTCCCTGAAAGAATGACAATAAAAGGAAACAGAAAAGCCAATCTTCCTGTCAGTACAACCGGCCTGTCAGTGCTAGTGTGCATGCTCCCAGGTGGATTTGCAGACGCCTGCTACAAAAGCAGACACGCGACGTCCCCGCGTTATGTGCAATCCTAGTGTGCAATCAAGCATGCTTGCCGGTGGTCTCTGAATGTCGTTCAGTTCATCTGGCTCCGATCGGATCCTCAGGTGGGTTCTCGATGCTGATTCTCGTCACCAGCGTGCTCGTCTGTGTGGTCTTCGGTATGCGTAGACTCCGCGTCAGACGTAGCTGAAGAACCGGACATGGTTGAAGACGCGGAAGTCGTCTCTCCTCCTCGGACAACGCGGCTCGTGGCATTACCAGAGAGCGTTCCAGAGGAGCCACAACTATGATAGCGCTCCATGGCCATGGTGGCCTTGGCTGTTTTCTTCGATCCCATGTTGGCGCGTCTCAGCGCCCTCGCGGCCTTGTGATGCGCTTCGCGGGCAGCGTCCAAAGCCCGTTCAGCCCGAATCTGCTTTTCCCACATGGAGGCATATCGTCCATTGGCATCAAGTAACTCGTCGTGGGTTCCTCGTTCAACAATTTCACCGGCATGCAGCACTATGATTTGATCAGCGTGCGTGATGGTGGACAGTCGATGCCTGCATTATCGAGCCAAATTCGTTAGTAAGAAAAGACGAAAGAAACACGTTATTGGGGGACAAAGTTGAGACATGACATACGCAATGATGAGAAGAGTACGACCCTCTCCTATGCTCCACACGTTGTCCTGAATCTCTTGCTCGGTGTGTGTGTCTAACGCAGAGGTCGCCTCGTCCAACATGATCACCTTGGGATTCTTCAGGATTGTCCGGGCGATGGCAACGCGCTGCTTTTCACCTCCGCTGAGTCTCAGCCCTCGTTCTCCGACCTGTGTGTTGTATTGGTCGGGGAAACTCATGATGCGATCGTGTATGCTCGCGGCTCTGCATGCGGCAAAGATGTCTTCTTGCGTGGCGGCCGGATTGGCATACTGGAGGTTGTACATCAGAGTCTCGTTGAACAAGGTCGTGTCCTGAGGAACGACGCCGATCTGTCGACGCACGGAGTCAATTGTGAGGTCCTTGACATCCTTGCCGTCAAATTCGATGCTGCCCTCATCGCAATCATAGTACCGAAACATGTGGCGGAACAAAGTGGATTTACCACCACCCGACTCGCCAACGAATGCAGTCGTGGTTCCTGGAGCACAGTCGAAGCTTATGTTGCGCAATGCTGGCTTGCGCCTGTCATAAGCAAAGCTCACGTTCTTCCACCGGACGTGACCACGAAAGTTTTCCAGCGGAACTGCATCGGGAGAATCTACCACGGTTGGCTGGATTTTGAAAAGCTCCAGGAGCCTCTCGCCAGAAATCATTGCCTGCTGTACGGTTCTGTAAAAGGTTCCAAAGAAGTTCAAAGGACCTTGCAGTTGCGTCAAGTAAGACACGACGGTAAACCAATTGCCCACTGTTCGTACTCCCACGGCGACTTGCCAACCGCAGACCACGGTAGCTACGATCCTTCCGAGATTGAAGACGAGAGTTTGGCAGATGTTCATCATGACCATGCCCATCTGGACATTCATCTCGGCTCGCTGGAAGACGGCAACCTTGTCTTGGTATCGCCTGGACTCGAATTCCTCTGCATTGAAGTACTTGACAGTCTCATAGCTCGATATGGAGTCATTCTTGACGGCTTCCTCTTCTCGGTCCGCATTCGTCATTTCGCGCCGCTGGTCAGCTCGAGTAGAGGCCATCTTGATGGTCATGTACAGATACCAACAGGTATTGACGAGATTGAGCTCGGCGTAAAAGGGTCCAAACATCTTGTAAAACAAGAAGATGGAGAGGAACAAATCGAAAAGCATCGGGATGACCTGAAATGTGACCTGCTCGAGAAACTGATTGATCGCTGAGCCCTTGTTGAGGGCAGAAAGAACCTCGCCAGTGCGCTTGGACAAATGAAAGTCAAGGCTGAGACAATGGACGTGGTTGAAAGCCGCCGTCGTCAATCCTCTGTAGGAGTACTGCGATACCGGGATCCAGAGCATAGATCGCAGAGCTCCCAGTAACCCTGTTTGGCCTTGCAAGATCCAGAGTATGCCCAGAAACAGAAAGTCCTTGAGCGGAAAATTGTCCATCGTCAATGGCTCACCACGTCGAACATCTTGAATGGCTTGGTCCAAATGATCGACGACCCGCCCAATCTGCCAAGGAACCGAGAAATTGACCATCCTCTGGATGACGACGAGAATGAAACATAGCAGGACTTGTAATTTAAGTCGCATGGAGTCCTTCGGCCACAAATAAGGGAAGAAGAGCGAATACCCTCGAACGTACTCCCACCAGGTTCGACGAGGAAGCTTCACAGGACGATAGAAAGCTGCTTGATCCTGGTTACGCGAATTGCCATGAGTGGAAGCTCGCGTCACGCTCGACATGGTACGTCTACGAGATCGTCGTTCTTGAGACCCATAATTTTGCCCATTCGTCGTTGTCGTTGTCGTCGTTGTCGTCGTCGTCGGCCCCGTCGTTGTTACCACTTCGCACATGGCAGGTGTTCGTCCATTGAGCAGCGGTGTGAACTCGCTGTCATGTGCGGCCTCGACCTCGACATCTCGGCGGCTTGCCTTCAAGATCCAAGCAATACAAAAGAGCCCGATGAGTGCTAGGAGGTGTAGCAGGCGCACCAAATACAAGATCAGGTCAATCTTGGTCCAGGAGTCTATGCATTTATTGTCGGTTCGAAGATGGGGTTTTTGGCTCGAGCGGACAAAGTGACAGTCGGCGGCAGCGAAGTAAGTCGTAATAAAGAGGGTCAGCTCGCCCACGAGCCCCAAGACCCAGGTCGCAAGGTGCACAATGTTAGGCCCCTTTTTCCAGTCGAACAGCGAGAAGAGGATGTATAGATAGAAGAACCCGGACCCTATGACGTGGACCTAGAATGGCAAAAAAAGAATTAAAAACAAGTTCAGCCAAAGAAGCCACCAGGACTCTCGACTGCCCAATACACGAGTAGTCCGAGCATGGTGAGTAAGATGTGAAAAGAATGTGCTCTCAAGTCGTGTTCTTGGCCATGTGTGCAGACAAAGCGTGGGCATGACGTGTGTGCGAGTGTGATAACACGTGGGAAGACTACATATACAAGAAGATGTATATGCGCTGGCCAATGTGGATGGGTATAGTCAAGGCGAGAGATGGTGGAACGGAAAACGGGATTTGTGAGGGGAAACGTACCACGCTGCCCTCACCAGCCCATGGCAAGCCTTCTTTCGACCACTTGTAGGGATTCTCATGCCAGAACGCATGAATAAACATGGATACGCCGGTTCCAACGTAGCTCAAGAACAATACGGCGGCCAGGTAACGAAACACATTCTTGGCTGTCGGGCCAAAACGCGGTCCCAGCTTGCGCTCGCCGTCGTCCCGCTTCTTGCGCTTCGTGATGGGTAGCGGTTTGCCACCTGGTCCCCTGACTGTGGTCTGCACGACAACCTCTTCCTTTTTGGCATTGTAGACGCTGTACCAGGCAGCGCCGCTCACAAAGGCGAAGAGGAGTATCAGGGCATACAAGTACTGGGTCTGGCGACGAAGGGCGTCGCCGGAATCGTTGATTGCATCGGTCGCGGGCCCAAGGCCTCTAGTATCCGGAGGCTGGTTCTGGCCGGTGGCTTCCATGATGGACTGTACAAGAGCAAGGCACATAAGAGTTAGCATCGGGAACAGGACCAAAGCGAGTGAGTGAATGTGTAGATGGCCCGTCGATGCAATGCAGGTTGTTGTTATTGGTTTGCTCCGGCCATCTGGAGCAACGACCCCTTGTCATCGGATCAATTATTACTCGGACATCGACCGACAAACAAGCACAAAACAGAAAATGGGCCGCTCGGGACAAGCCGAGCGAGAAGAGTGCAGCGGAATAGCTGGTGACGATGAAGAACACATACAGAGACAATCGAAGAAGGGAGTGCAAATCACCTGGAGCAAACCATGGCCCTGTCCAAACCCAATTGGTAGCAGCTGGTGGGATTGCGAACGAGCGTGCGGCTGGAACAAAAATAGCTCTTGTTGCAACCTGGAGTGAGAAGGCCCAAGGCGGGCGAAAAAAAAGAGATGGTGGATGTAAGTTTGTAAAGGAGAGAAAGACGAGCTGCGGTCTCAGAGTCGGAGGAGATGAAGTGCGGCGTCAGGCATGTACATACATAACATGTTGCATCGATACGTACCTATACTGTATGTACTAGGTACATAGGTACCTCCTATGGCATCGGGTTCTCGTGCTAATGTGTCCTGACTCCTGTAAGAAGGCGCTGCGCAAGGTGTGGCCGGGTGCTCTATCACCTCTGTGCAGTGCGCGGTGTGCCATGGTTCAGTGAGACCCGTTGTGGCACGACTCCGTAGGTACATTCACACCCGCCCCTGCCCTTGCAAAGTTGCGCAGGCAACCTTTGCTGCAATAACTTGACTGGGGGTCGATGGGGCGCGACAAACGACGACCACGATACGATGCAGTAATAACAACGCACGATGCGCGATGGCGATGCGGCCGCCGACTTGGAGATGCTCAGATATGAGGTACATATCTCCTACGGTTACCTACCTATCTACCTACTCCGTACTCCGTATGTACATACCTACCTACCTCAATACTCGGTAAGTACATAGACTTGGCGTCCATCGTGGTGATCCCGCTCGATTTCTTGTTCGCAAGACGAATGCTCGTTTACGAATCGAGTCCTCTACCTGATGATCCGCCTCACATCCGAACCGAGTCAATCGCGTGCCCTCATCCACACTCACGACCGCTTTTAGCACTTGCTTTGGCGACCGCTTTTGAAGCTGCAGGCAGCAGATCTGATTAGTGAACTAGCTACATATATGTACTGTACGGAGTAGGTAGGCAACGACGTGCATCTTTATTACATATGCAGGGTTCCACCGAATCACCGATAGATCGCCCAGGCACGGCAGACTCGACATGACGGACCAAACGAGGCTGCCGGTTCTCGACACAAAAGCATACAGTGTAAGGGGAGAAATCATAGTTTGGTTGTTTGTTGGCGTGGTGATGACCGCAAGTCCATGCGTCCTGCATGACAAGGCAAATTACGGCTTCATGCCCAGCAGCGATCGAGTCGACAAAAGAGGCATTGGCGGCTGAATCGGCAGGAATGAAGTGCCATTGGCAGCCTGCTAGGCCAGCTTTGAGAGAGCCTGCTTATCGTCGAATTCTTGAAATTTTCGGCCGATGCATTCTGCTACCTCATGAGGTACCTGATGATACAGTGTGACCAACCAAGATACATAGTACATACCCGTTGTATATAACAGACGTTAAAAATCCCCAGCTCAGTCGGCCGCAATGCCATTTCAAGCTTCCATCACTCACCTTATTCATGACATTGTACAACTCAACGGTGGCTGAATATTAGCCGCCTGGTGGAGCATGGAGCCGCACGCGGCACGCCACATCCGCAGCCGAGGCCAACCTCGTGACGGACTGGAAAGGAGTCGCGTGCACGACCTCCTAGTTATGTACATACCTAATTCTTCCTCATCTTTCTTCTTTTTGTTTCTGGCCCTGCTCTCCTTTTCCCAAAATCGAAGTTGTGCGGCCCCGTGCACACCAGTCACAGCCTCACAGGTCTGTGATGTCATGTGCAACATTCCTGCCGCCTGCTGAGTGTCATGCTCGGCGTGGGGGCCCATGGCTGATGGCCAGATACATGTAGGTACATACATACATACATATACATACGTACATACATATGTATCTGTTCAGTGCGTCAACCCGAGATAAGAGGAACTGGAAATGGCGTCGGCTCGAGTGGCAGTGTTCTCGTGTTTGCCGTGTTCTGCCGTGTCTGTCATTTGCACAATACATACGATAGCGGCTTGTTGCAATGTTGCTCTGCACCCAACGACTTCAACACTTCTCCCCCTCGTGTCTACCGCCAATCACGTTGCTAGCAAAGGGCGACGGTGGTCAAAGGTGGGGAACTCAACTCAAAGCCGCAAGTTGCAAGTTGCAACATCAACATGTCGCCGAGTGGATGCAAGCACCGCGACTCCCCTAGGACTCGAGACTCAGGAGGTATGTAGGTATGTACTAGGTACCGTTACGAGATGTGCCAATCATGTCCCCTCGTGATCCAGTCTCGGCGTTGGGTCGTCCCGCGAGTAACCAGCCGTTCGGTCACAAGTGGAACAAATCGGATTTACGCGTTGCGGCTTGCAAGTTGCAGTCCCCTTGCGATTTTGCGAATAGCCTCGAGCGGAGTTGTGGTACAGACTGTAGGCTTCGCGTCCTCGTCCGTCCTTGTCCATGAACATAGGTACATATGTACTCGGATCAAAAGACGGTCATTTCCAACCATGTCATCCCGAACCGAGCCATGAGATTCGTCCAAGGCTCATGCAGGAACAAGATACATTATTACATAGGTACGTACGTATCTATTACTGGCATCAAGTGAGGTCGGTGGCAAGCGTCGGTTCACGTCGGCCAGGTTTGCGCTGCCTATCTCTGCATCGCAAATGTCAAATTGCTATGACATGCGTTCGATGAAGATCTGTTCTCTCTTTCCTCTTCTTTCCAATACGACCCCCCTCATTGCAAAAGCTACCTAGACTCACATGATCACATCATGTACGTGCTCTATGCATCTCATGTTTTTTCTCTTTCTGTTCTTTTTTTTTCCTTGACCGCTACTTTGGTGCAAACGAAGCGTCCAACGTGGCGGCAACCACATCCAATGGCTCTGAGAATGGGCCATTGACTGCAAGACTTCCCGCATATAGCACATTGGACATGTTCTCGATACGATGGCAGCAGTGTGAACGGAGTCGTGTCGTGTCTCGGGCGAAGACAGCACTGAAGCAGCATATCCTCCAAAAAGGAACCCCCGACAGAGTAGCGCCCAAGCACAGTCGTTCTCATTCAATGAATCAATTTTGCTCGTTGAGCTTCCTGCGGCCGCACTACATACTCTGTACCGCCAACCTGGAAGGCCTCAAACAAAAAGGCCGGACATGCATGCGTTGTGGTGGCACAGAGCGAACCGGTGAGTGAGACTACAGCCACTCACATGCGCGAGCCAACGTCTGTAGTCAAAAGATGGGAGCACAGCCGGCTGCAACGAGGGCACCATTGCTCGTTGAGAGTCGAGACCATCACCCCGTTCACGCATGTGTCGAATCGGATGGCGTCGCGGCCAAGCCCATCATGCTCTCACTGATCGTCACGACTCACACCGAGCAGTCAGAAAATCAAAGGACTTGGTGCTTGCTTCGAATCTCTGCACTCAGTCTGCCCAGCCACTGCTGCCATTCCACAGTAAACGAACGGTTGCATTCGTTCGCGTCATCAGTTTTACAATGTCTATCGACTTTACGATGTTCTAGACTCTTAGAAAGGAGGCACCAAGGGCCAAGACTAATGAACTTGGCGGCTCGCTCTCATCACATATAACAAACCTCCAGCTTACTTTGATCGTGGCCTGTGCTGCCGCCGCCCGCGGGCCGCGATTGTCGTGGATAAGCATTGAGGAGGAGCCAACTAGAAACGCTGGGTTCGGCAGGCTGATCAAGGGGCCCGCGCCTTATGTGCCTACCTAATAATAAGAGGTATCTGGCAAGCCGCAAACTGGTTGGCGGGCTGAACAGGGGGAAGAAGGCACAACAGCGCAAAAACAAACGTCGCGCCTTGACCTTGGGCGTCAAGGCCAAGACATGACAGAGACTGGAGTCTGGAGACAATGGACATGAGGTTCCTGGGCCATTTGAAATTTCCATCTGCCTACGCCGAGCATCCGCGGTTCCCTCCGGTAGAAATCGCGGATACATATACATACCTAAACCAGCCAGCAATGACCACGACAGGAACGACAAAATGAAGCACAGACGCGGCACGGCCAAGGCACGGCACGGCACAGGGCTGAGCGACGAGACACAGTCACACAGAGGGGATTATGCATTGTAAGTTGTAGATGCGTGGACGCAGTACCGCGTGCCAGTGCATGGCGTTGCGCGACACACGGGCGGAAAAAGGGGGACACAAGATGAACGGATGTGCAATCTTGTTTATTAGCCCTTCACGCCAAGCTTGAAGCAACGTGTTGTCGTTCAAAGAAAGGGAGCGACCTTGACAGCATTGAGCATTCATTATGACTGACCTGTTTTGGGTCAACAAAGCAGACAGGGTCGTCCGCCCATTGGCACAACGATATATATATATATATGTATGTATGTATGTGATTGTGTGTGTTCCCCGGACTGTTGGTAGGGCACATGCCTACACAGATACATAGATGATAGGTATGTATCGTGTAACCGAAAAGAAACCCCGTCAGCTTTCTGCCTTGTTGCGATACTTTCCTAGCCTGGATATTACTCCGTATGTTTGCCGGCGTACGAGAGCAAGGTACAGTGGTACACACATATGTACTGGTGGGGGATTCAATTTCATCCCCCCCTACCTTACAGGTAGGGGGGGTCGCATAGGAGCGATCTGCCCCTTAAGGTGCGATTGAAAAAGGTACATAGCTTCCCCGCCATTTCCACACCAAAACAGATGTACCTCGGTTTATCTCATATTTCGGCTTATGTGAATACAGACTACCGGCTTTGGTGAATACAGAATACCCACGTTTGTTTTTTTTGCATCGCGAACCTTACATCTCGACGCCCGCAGCATGAAGAAGGGCACATTAACAGCCGAGATTGTGTATCTGCGTTTAATTGAATTCCATTTCGTATTTACAATAAAGCTCCTGCATAGACCACTAATATCGGCTTATTGAAGCCATTGCCATCCACCACCACACTTGCTGCCAATCGACTTATCCTATGCGACCCCCCCTACCTGTAAGGTAGGGGGGGATGAAATTGAATCCCCCACCAGTAACCAGTCTACTCCGTATTTCATGGAGGCGATTCACGAACCGGCCCACGCTCATGGACCCGCCCCCACGGAATGGAGAACCCGGGGTAGCACATCATGTGTATACATATTTTCTTTTTTCTCCTTCTTGTTTGTCTTCTTGTTTTGGTGGAAGAATCCATGCTAAGTGGAGTGGAACAAGTGCGTAGTCCGGTATGTACCCATGTATACATACGTAGGTACAAGGTACAAGGTACATCCTGTCCCGCTGCAGCAAGGCAAGGGTCCTTCTCGGCCGAGGATACACGTCCGACTCCGACTCCGACGTCGAAGCATCTTATTCTTGGGGCTCTTGAGTCTTGACTCTTGGCCCTTGGAAGTTGGGGGCTCCATCTTCGTGCAGTAGCTTCGCATGTTTCGGCCGAGCGGTCAACCAACTTGAAACTTCCAATGCACTTTTCTGAGTTCTCCCTGTAGGCTGTCGGTCAACCACACGACACGATGCAGAGAAGAAAGTTGTGCGTATCTACATACTCCGTACTACTCCTTTCAAAGTCTTTCTCTGGAAGTCTGCCACCTCAATTGTCTGTCTGTGGTGGGCAATGGGCATCGTCCGACGTCGACCAACTGACCAGTGACCAGTGCAGGCAGCAAGCAAGCAGTGCTGCTGCAATTATGTAAATTTGTACATGCATATTTTCTTTTTGAGGTCCCAAGCTGACTGACGTGCTTGTTGCTCCAGCCTCCAGAGTCCAGAGTCCAGTAAACCTGCATGGCCATGGAGACTCTATAGCTATCCCATGTTTCACATATTGGCAAGCATTCGGCGAGTCGGGAGCGGCTGCCACCGTCCACGGACCACGGCTTATCTCCTTACTTTCCTCTTGACACAGTACACTTGTGATAGGCACAAAAACACGCGGGATTTTAGTTGGACCATTGGCGCGCATGGCGCGCCGCGCGGGAGGCTTCACCGACCACTGACCAGAAATGATACTGGCAACATGTTGTAACTTGTCGGATGTCCTGACCTGAAACGGTCCGTGTGAGGCTTGAGCGAGAGGTAGGTAGTGCAATCCTCAAATCTCTTGTCTTTTGAAAGATGTCGAGGACGAGTGGCGACGATGGGCCCATGGATGATGGGGCCACCTCACCTCACCTCACCGTCTTGTGCTGACGCCTGAAGGCTAGTAGGAACGGCCCGTGGACGCCAGAGCAATTATCAGGGCCGCCAGGTATCGAAGTCATGGGCCATAAGTTACTAGCCCGCGCTTCGAGGCAAGGTCACAGGTGCAAGTGGCGGCGGTAGCATGGATTGTAGTTACTAGTTTCAAAGGGCGTCATGGCACTGCGTCCAATATCAGCGGTGGCCACGACTGGGCTCGCTATTTGGATATATGATTGTCGACGGTCGTGAATGCCTCAGCACTGAGCAGAAATGTCTTGGTCAACGACTGAGCCTGGCGATATTCAATCTTGGTCTAGGCGGCTGCGGTCCACCGTCCTGACTCCTGCCAAGTTCTACTCCTGTTGCCACAATCACCACGAGAGTTCATCGGGATTCGGACACAAAAGCTGCTTCACATGACACAATGTGATAACCTTAAAGGCTTAAACCCACGAGACTCGAGTACCTATGCCCGACTAATATAGATATCAATTGTAACAGTACGGATCTTCTTCTCAACCGCGATAAGTTTGTATAGGCTAAGCCGATCGTGATTCGTCGCCCAACCGCTGGCTAAAGAGGGGAGAGTTCGCGGACCGGCTACGTATATAGAACGGTTACTGATAGACTAAGGACTTAGTCATGAGTATCAGGTATTCGGCGGTTCATTCGTGTCTCGGAGCAGGTCGCTGCTCTTACTGTTACAGAGGCTGGAGCCTGGAATCTGGATGCAGACATTGAAGATTTGGGTGCCAAAAAGACCATGGGTGATTCAGATTCTGGAGGACTATAGGTAACGGACCAACCAAAAATCTAGGCCGATGGGCCAAGGGGCTTCGAACCCGTACTCAAGAAGATCGTGAGCTCCTCGATAATCTACTGCAATAGCAGGCCGCAGCGATGACGATAAAGAAGCAATCTGTCATCGTGCGTCGCTGACCTCAGCCATTATGATTCACGCCGTCTGCCGTCCGCAGAAGAGGGTGGATGTGGCATGTGCTTCTTGGCCTCTGAGCCATGCGCGCTGGATACAAGTCTTGGAGTCGGATGGACACGACCGTCGACAATTCAAGACCTTGCATCCCCCCACCAACTAGCCATATATCGGATCGCTGAGGCTGAGTGATGTTCCAAGGGTTTCCTCTCTCGAGTCTCACTGCTCAGATTGCAAGGTGACGTCGTAGTTCATTTTGTCAATGTACAATAATGTAGCAAGCAGAATTGTCTGACACGGTGTCAATGATGAACAACGTTATATAAAGAAAGGGGGAAACAAGAAGAAGGTTAACCATGGAATGGAAAGATGCGAGGCAGAGTCTAGAGCGTTGAGAGAGCACATCACTTCACTACTTAAAAGTTAGTAGTAGTACTGGCACCGATGTCAGGAAGTGGTGATGGTAGTTGTCGACTTGTCCATGGCTTGTCCCTTCCTCTTCAGAGGAGGACCTTACGCTATGCTGGTATAGTGTCGATGATTGAGACTGCTACCATATTTCGTAGCGACGTATGCGAAAACGAGGGCAATCCCTCTCACTAGCAAGTTTGAAGTCATCGCAAAGAACGCATTGAAAATATGCTACAAGTTACAACCAAACTGTGATTCGCTTCTATGTATAACTTGTCGAAAAGCTAGTTAAACGAACGATATTAACACAGTACCGCTTTTCATCAAGCCAAAGAGTAGGCCTAGACAAATCACACCCATCAAACACCGAGGCAAAAGAGAAAAGACAGAAGAAAGCGGCAAAATGATAAATCTTCAAACCTTGTTCACGTAGAGTCGTTTCTGTTTTTGCCGCCTGCCCACAAGTGTGGTGTAGAGAAGAACAAAAGAAAGAATGAGAGAGAATCATTATTATTTTTAGAAGCACTCTGCTAGACTCTGCGGGAGAGAATTTAGAAAGCACAACTGGGGTATCGAATTAAGGACAAGAGTGAAGCGAAAGACGTAGTTTGACAATCCACACGTTCCACACAGAAAGAAAGGAAAGGAGGAAATAGGAGAAGGTGAAAAAAAAGAAAAAAAAGAAGAGAATAGGAAAAATAGAAAAGAACAGATTGCGATCAACTGTGCTGCAACGCAATATCTGCGCAGTCTTCCAAATCAAAACCGTTGAACGTTCTCGGAGAAAACCGAGTAAAAGTTCTCCCTCCAGATTCGTGAGTCTTCATACTCATCATGGACCTCAGAGTCCTAACATGCCCCGGGCTATGAGCCCTTTTGCGCCACTGTAAATGCCTTTCCGAAGCCACAAATTGCAAGCGACAGTGTACCGAAACAAACAACTTCTGGTGATGCATCCAATCTCACGCCCTTCCACATGACTGTGCTCCGTCTTTGGGAAACGTATGAGTAAGAGTGACGCGCCCAAGACATCTTGCGCCGAGCGTGGCCAGCTATACAATCCATGCCATGCGTCCTGTGCTCCGTAAATGCAGCAAATCCCAACTGGTCTGCCACCAAGCCTTCAACTCCAAATCCATCATAGGCTGGCTAAACTATCACTGACATCGGACAGTGCCGACTCGAGAGCCCTGACTAACCCTTGTCATGAGAGCCGAAACTGAAAAGTGCCGAGAAAGATACGGTAAAATCAAGAAAACACATATGATCCGGAATAGTAGGCAAGGGGTAAGAGGAAAGATAAACAAGGAAACCAAGAGTGAAAAGAAGAGTACAAGAGCCATGCCTGCCATACTTGCGCCGCATAAAGATCAAGCCACTGCAAATCGACAGACAAAAATACAAAAATGCAACCAACCTAAGAGGGTATAATGGTGAATACAAAACAAAAATGATCGCCCGTACGCGGCCCATCTTTGGTTGCGCGAATTATGGTGCACAGCCCAATTGACTGCAACCTCGGTACATCAGGCAGCGATGCATCGAATTACGCCGGCCTCAAGACCAACAGAAGCTGCGCATCTTAGCATACTACCTTCCCATAAAACGAAGAAATGTCATGGTTCTCAGCAAAGCCACTGACACGGGCAAATTTTCACATACCATACAGAGACTGGCAGGAAAGTACCAAGGAAAAATTGCAACAAAACTTGCGGCCGGCAGTGAAGACGATGCGTTTGTGTTGTTGAGCCAAGATGATGTGTGCGTTGATCTCGTTTAGTCTTGTCGCGTCTCCCGATCATGTAACAAAGAAAGAGGAATTATTATGGATAGGCCCGGTAGGAACATTCGTGGCACCATTATAAAAAGAAGGGTTGTTCCAGGGATAATGCTGAGTCTGCCCACTCGGGGATGCAATCATGCCGTTGTATGGTTGAGTACCGCCTGTATGCATCGATGCTGCTTGATTGTGATTGCCTCTGCGCGAGCCCAGCCCAGGAGGTGCAGAAAGGCCTGGCGGTGGTCCGTGGGCATAGAATCCGTGTGCACCACCGGCCATCATGCCATTCATATGACCCATGGAGTTGTTCGCGGCTTGGCCGGGTGCCTGGCCGGATCGGACCCCCAATGGATTCTTGGAAAAACTCAAGCGTATGCCGCTCTTCATGCTGTTGTGCAGAGTTCGACCATGGAGATCATGAAGAGCCTTGGTGGCAAACGAGATGTCCTCGAATTCAACAAAACACATGGGGCCGTTTTGCTTGGTCCGAAAACATAGCCTCTTGTAGCCGCGCTGCTTGGAGAAGATGGCCTTCAACTCTTCCTCGGACGTGTCGATGGGCAAGTTGCCCACGTACAAGGTGTTGCAAGGAGGATTCTGATCGGCCGGGTTGACAGGAGGCAACGTTTTGCGCCCTTGATGATTGTGGCCGTTGGTGGAAAAGCCATGACTTGGTGCTGGCGACATGGGTGTCATGTACGGCGGAAGAGGCTGTGCACCTTGTGGATGGCTTCTGCTCAATGACAGATTTGTCATACGACTGACGGGGAGCTGAGGCACAGTAGGTCTGCGCTGCCACGTACCACCGTTTTCGGCATAGGCGACTGGATCTTTGAGTAAGTCGTTGGTTTCTTCGTCATCGCCAAAATCTCTTCCAATCAGCGCCTTGCCGGAAATCCTGGGCCGCTCAGCGAGATGGTTTCCGATGGGTGACTGAGGAGAGAAGATGTTCTGGTAATTAGTGTTCACACCACTGGAGTAGACGTAGTCGTTTCCGGGAAACATGCTGCCGTAATTGGGTGCAGCGCTGTTATCCATGCCTTGAAAGCCGGCATAATGGCCATATTGTCGAGGTGCCGGAGCTGCATGGGAGGCCATCGAGGAAGGGCCGGCCGTGTTTGCGGCTGATTGCTCGCCCACACTTCGTCGGGCTGCCATCGGGCTGTTTGCCAAAATCTCAACAATCATGTCCGCATCGTGGGATGTGTTGGCTTTGCCGTCGAGCACATTCTTGACTTGTAAAGCCCCGTTTAAGCTTCGGAAACGCAAAAGCGCGGATCGGAAGCCATCGTCCTCGGACCTGTCTATGGGGAGCAGCTCGACATCGTTCAAGTCCTTAGCCCAAACAACCATGGCACGAAGGGACTCTTCAGACGTGTGGCGAGGCAAGCCGCGGATGAGTACTCGGATCACTGGCATAACATTGTTCGCAAACGGGTTGCCGACTGGTCTATTCTGGTCGCGATCGGTAAAATGCGCGGCGGACATGGCGAACGGATGCGAAGCTTGTGTGAATGGAGAATGAGAAGACAGTTGGTAAGCCTGGCCAGCACGTGAAAAGCTAGAAGCAGCAGCCATGCGAACGTTGTCTATGAGGCGTCTTCTTTGGCGAGTTTTGGGCTCCTGTGAACTTGTGTGATGCGCGTCGCGCGTACAAATGTAGGCAAAAGATGTCCAATAATCGAGTAAAACCGCTCAAAGAATCGAAACGAGACCAGCGAATGGCGCAAATGAGCCTTCACGCGCTGGACACGGTGCAATGCGTCAAACGTCAATGACGGAAACCAGTTGGGTGGAGGATAAATGCTGTAGAGCGGAGGAACTGGGATCAGCGGACGCGTGGGCCAAGGTATGCGATGCTCGCTGGAGAGGGTATTGCGTACGTGCGAAAGGTGCGAAAGGTGCGAAACGGCGAAAAGGACGGGAAGGATGCAAAAGTATTATTGACGAGACAGAGGTGTGTCGGTACAGCTGGGAAAGAGGCTCGATTTAAGAAGACGGGAGGGCACATGCAGGTGCGAGGCAGCGCAGTTGCAGGCAGGCGCAGGCGCAGCAACAAGGCAAGAACGAGCAGTGACTCGGAATGAGACCAAAAGACAGCGAGCGGCGGGCGACCAGAGGCAGCAGACGGGCGGACGGGTTGGCTAAAGTAGGTGGGGGGTGGCAGGGTGGGTGGGCACTGGCTGGCTGCCTTCCCACTTGCTGATCGTGCCTTTGGACGTGGCCTTGCTTTGGGGATGGAGACGCAACCCGCGAGGAAAGCGGAAGGGACAGGGCAGATGGAGCTGGAAGCGGTTAGACCAAGTTGAAGCAGGGCGTCAAGTCAGGGCGTGAGGGGGGGTGGAAGCAGTGCTAGTGCGAAGACGCGCCGGACGGATCTGAGTGTTCATGGCTTGAGTCCTTGACCCTTCCAAGTTAGCCCGCACTAGCTCGCACTTGGTAAGTTGGTAGACGTGGCTAGGACCGGCTCTGTCTGCCCCTCGCGGGAGCCTGCTTTTCTACTGGCTCTGCGCGCTGCATGTGGGCGAGGTATAGATAGGGAGCCGTCCTGCTTCGCTTCTTCCTCTCACTCTTCCTTTCACTTTTTTCGCTCAAGTCAGCCGTCTTCGCAGCCACGCACTCGGTGCCTTCTGCGCTGTCAGTAGCGCAAAACGCAGGATGTGCAGCAAGTGGGTCCAGCCTCCAGCTCTGTGCCAAGCTTGATCAGTGTGGTTTATAAATATTCTCGGCGAGCTTTCAACGGACCAGGTCAAGCTTGGGGAAGAGTACCTGGGCATGCGGGGACAGGACTGCGCAGGTACCGGCTACATACGTGGCCCTAGCTAGCGCAGTCCGATGAGTCCGTCGTCGGTACGGAGTACGTACCTACACCCTCTGTACCTAATGTACCTTTCTGCCTGTGGTGCTTCTCGGACTTTCGGGTGATGCGGAGCAGCGCTGAAAAACCATCCCCGTTGCTTCGTCTTTCTAGCGCTGCGATGAATGCCGCCCTTCCCCACACATGGTATGGGTATTGTACTAGGTATGTATGTACACACAATCTACGGAGTACATATGTACATATCCGTCTTTCTCGAGCCCTTTTTTTCTTCATCCTTTGTTTCGTCATATTCTGGGCAGATCCCTCGGGTCCGTCCCGGCGCAAAAGCCTTGTGGTTGACTCCGCACCGAGCTTTCATCAAGTTCCCGCCCGATCGGTCCCTGTGGTCAAGTTCGGCCAAGTAGCGTGGTTGGCGGCCGAAATCCATCCAACTTCCACTGCCTTATTATTTTCCCTTCACGTAAGTAGTCGTTGAACCCTGGTTCCAAAGGTTTGTCTTGTCTGGCTGTACATGAATTCTCCACGCCCTTGTGCCCTTGTGTTTTGAAGGGATGAGAAAACCCCAAGACAAATGGCCGGAAACGGCGGGGACAAACGCAGGAACGCGACTCCATACATAGGAGGTACCTGCCTAGGTACATACCTCGGTATGTACATTGTATGTACATGTTGAGGTACGTACCTACATAGCCCCGAGCCCCGCTTCTGACAAGTCCCGAAGAGAGTGGGTTCCAAAAGGGACAGGCTGTCTGGTGACGAGTGAATGATTTGGTTGAGTCGGCCAAGAACAGATATGATATGTAATCGAGTTGGGCGGGCGCGTTGGTTGGGAGTTGGAAGGAGGAGGGGTACGAATAAAAGCACATGGCGCGCGCATGAGGCCAAGTTCGCCAGCAACTTGGGCGTAGCTAGGTACCTAGGTAGTAGGCCGTGTAGGTAGGTACTCCGTGTCGCATCTCACCAAATCACGAGCCGCGACGCGGTCCTGTCGAAACCTTCTGCGCGAAAGATACAGATGTTGGGGCGGCCCCGTAGCGACGACCAAGAGCACTGCTACTGCTGCTTCAGGCGCAACGAAAGGCCGCTCTGGATTTCACGTGGTGTTCGAGCCGTTCGTCGAGCCGTACTCGCAGATGCGATTATGCCAGAATCCGGCCCTTGGAAAGTGGAAAGGCGTCAGCCGCATGGGTGAAGCTGATGCTGGCTGCGAGGGGAAAGTGGAGGCGGATGGAGAACTTCACGCAGCTGCCAGCCCCATGCACGGCGCATACGCTAGTCCTATATCGGGTGACCCGCTACGTCCCCTCCGCCAATCGGAGCCCGAGCGCATTTGACCAGCCCGCCGCCTTGCCAAGCTGGCCAAAGTCAAAACGGGGATGGAACTTGGCAACTTCTTGCTTGTGTGTGTGTGTGCCTCTCGTCAGGGGAATGGGAGTATGTAGGTAGGGAGCTGTGCTGGATCATGGATGTCTTTGGCACCCGGGGAATCAACTCGACTCTGTGCCACCAGAGCGTCCTAAATAGTAACAGGCTATGCTGTGCTGTGCGCATTTCCACAGGGAGACTGCGACAACCGCCGTATCAAGGCACGGCGCAGACGCAGGCAGGGTCACCTCATTGCGACTTCTTCACGGGCTCGACATGCATCCCCCGTCAAGGTGGCACTCTGCTGTATTATGCATGCGTGCGCCGTGTACGTACGGACTACGGAGTATACTCCAGTCTCCAGTCCCACGGGTCTACTCCGTGTACCTGCCCTGCCAAACTTGACAGCGAAGCCACCGGCCATGAGAAGTCCTCCTGAAGGCTGGACTGTCTGCCTGCCGAATCCCGACGTGTTCCTGTAGTGTAGCGCCGGTTCAATGGCGAACCCCCCGTGGGCTGTGGGGGGAATCGATCGATCCGGACAAGGTTTCGTCGTCAAAGGAGGAACAAGGACCAGACTTGTCGTGGAACAAGGGCCAGACAATAGGTAGGGGAGGGAGGGGGTGGCCCGCGTTGATCCCCAGTTGTCAGCAAGAAAGTCTATGCGCCTCGGAAAGGCATGGATTCTGTTGTTGCTAGAATTTAGAAACACTAGGTACCTAATGTACTCCGTATTCTCCATCTGGCATAAAGTGGTGGCAGCGCGTTTGTGGGAAACAATTCCGGGCGTGGATTTTGCATCCTTTTCGCTTTTTTTTGGTTTCGTTTGCAAATTGCCTTGCTTCGATTCGACGGGAGGCTTCTTGATGCTCATATCTGGCACGTGACCTTCAGTCACTACAGGCATCCTTGTCCATGATCCCCCATGCATTATTAGCGACTCCTTTACGCGTTGAAACTCATGCCCCAGGTAACAGGTTGAAGCAAAAGGAGGCGATGCCAGCCTCTAGGGAACGAGACGCGTTGAACAAACTTTGCGCATTTGGCTCAACAAGCTAGAGATGTACTCTGTAATTCTTTTCCGCTTCTTCGATGCATCACACAATATATATATGTACATAGTAAGTTGGCTGTTGTTGCATTCTTGTTTTTATCTCTTCACGTTCCGCCCAACATTCCAGCCTGAGGGATGCGCGCGACGCGAAGCCTGAGTGTCTCAGACTGTCAGTGTTCCCAACGGATTCTGTGTTTTTGCTATGTATTTGGGACGAGCCTGGATCTGGTGTCACCGTGTGTGGCTGCGGCACATAATACATATACAAAATAATGTCGAAAACGCGAAATGCTCGCGGTCAACGCGACGGCATGTCTCAACCAATCTAGATTGTTTTGTCTGCTATAAGTTGTGATCTATCCGCCCCGCTTCGTCGTCTTACAGGGGAAGGGGGGGGCGTGTCTTTTTCGCATGCTAGCTCACATGCGATGCGATGCGATGCGATGCGATGCAGGAACCGGCATGGCGTCGTGTGCGAAGGTACATAGCTGCGGCTATTGGGTTCAACTACGGAGTATAGCCATGATGACGCGCCACAGTCGGTTGATGAAGCCCTTGCGTCGGGCGCGCTTAACGGACCCGGCGAATGCTATGTATGGGCGGGCAGAACCCGAGCAGCTCGGAGCAAAATCCCCAGCTTTTGCAACTTGCGACCCCCGTCATTTGGGGACAGCTGCCTATCTGAGGCTAGGTATGTATGTATGTGTTTGTAACTTTTTATTCGTAGGCCAGGCTAACGTGACCGAGACTGGCCGGTTTGTGTTGGTCGGAAACACGTCGACGCTATTCGCGACGCTGGTGAGCACCTTTGGTCGCTTTGGATTGACGCTGATTGGGTGCAAGACGGACGACGCGCTACAAGACAACTAACAAACAAACAAACATGTCTCTATCATCTGTCATCTGTCATCTGACCATCTGGCGGCTAGGAGATTCCAGGCCAGGAACCAGAAGTAAAATGGACTTTTTGGCACTTGTCTAGGTACCTAGTTGAAAGCCAGGCGTACTCAGGTACAATGTACATACTCCGTAGCTCTGCCACCAAGGGCAAGGGCCGCAACTTATTGCAACTTGCAAGGCACATCACAAGCTACCCACCTACCTACCTTAGGTAGTCATCGCTTGACGGCATCCAGCCGATTTGATCCGAAGAGTGATCCTGGTCCTTGTACGGAGTCACGCATGGCTGTCTCCTTTTTCACCGTCCAGGTAGACGGCCGCCGCCAGGCCGACGCGTTTGTTCGTTGACGGACGCGAATGACATGTGTCTTGGAGTGCCTGCGGAGTACGGACTCACGGAGTACGCCTTCACAGGCCTAGGTTTTTTTTTTTTTTGGTTTTTGGTTTTTCACTTTCTGCTCAGCGTACTTTTTTGGTTTCCTCATTATGTGCCCTCTGTACTTCGTATTCTCCCTCCATGAGTCCATTCTCAGATCAGTAGCCCTCTCCCTCGGGCGCCGCATTGCCAAACACGCGCCAAGTTGTTGTTATTGTTGTAACTTCTGTTTGTTGTTTTTGTTGTCCACACGCGATCACGTACATAAAAGACCAACAACTATGTACTAGTTCACGTAATACGAGAGGAAAGGCACTTTGTTCTGCAAAGCCTGTCTAGCGTCGTGGCGATGGTTCAACCACCGGGTCAGCATTGCCTGATCACACCGTAAGGACGTTGGTGTAACGCGCGCTGAAGAAAGATGCCGTGCGACGGTGACACCGCGTGGGTTTTTTTGCGCTGAGCTTCTATGTATGTATGTATGTATGTATGTATGTATGTATGTATGTATGTATGTATGTATGTATGTATGTATGTATGTATGTATGTATGTATGTATGTATGTATGTATGTATGTATGTACCTATCTGATCAGGTCCTTCTTACTACATATTTTTTCTTCATCTTCATACGGAGTATGTTGTAGGGTGGTCAGACGACATGCCATAAGGTGATGGGATTGTCGGTCCATGAATGTTGTCTTTTTTCGTCAAGTTTGATAACGATTGTCTTGAACTGTTGAGTGACATGTCAGCACCCTGGGGACGAGGCTACGGATATGGCTCGAAAATGAACAGTATCAAAAAGCCGCACATGGAAATACTCGATTCAAAATATCAGTCTCTTCTCCTTCAAAGAGCGGCATAAATAGTCCCCACAACTCACCCTGACGATGCATCGTCCGACGTCGACGGGCCATTGCGAAACTCGGAAACTTTTCAAGCCGTCTACCACTTCACCAATGCACAGTCAACGGTACAATGACACATGAATTCTTCACGTCTCATTCAGCAGCGCGTTGCAACGCAGATATACATATGTATCCACTTGTATTCATCACGCTTGACCCGCGGGCCGCGATGGAAATCATCAGATGTACATGTAAACGCGAGGTCGTGTTTACGTGCTTCTCTGAAACCCTGGCATGCTCGCAGGGCCCCTCCTTGCAGGAGATAGGAGTATAGTTGTATGCTCGACGGAGGCCAACGAACAATTTCTTACCCTAGTCGTCGCGGACTATTCAATATGTACATCGCCAGATCGGAGATAATGCCGGCGGTCTAAACGCAACGTAGTATCCCGATGCACGTCATGTGTTGGCAAGACAGACAAGGATGGAAAAAGGGTGATAGCAATACCCGCGGCCAGTATTACAAGCTGGACCAGTACTGCTTTTATTTACCACCTGGACAATTAAATAGAGCTCTCCCTTGACTTTCTTGAGCGTTCAGGAATCAGATGAGGACACACGAGGAACGATAACGGTAGCTTATGTTGTATCTGCGTGTATAGAAGAGAGGGAATGGAGCAGCTGGTTATATTTGCCAAGATAAAGCGGAAAATCCGTTGATGCCCATGGAAGGCATATTTTGATGAAGCTCCGTTGGGCGTTTACGATGGCAAGTATTTTGGTGAAGCCACAGAAGTGGTCAAAGACCAAGGTAAATCGGGTTACGCAACAAGAAAGGGATGAGTCAAATTAATTCAACAAGATTCTAGTAAGTAATCAATGCACGTCTACGACTTCAACAATTCTAGACGTCTCAGGACAGGCTCCTACCCTGCAGCATTATCAGTAAACATCAGTAAACATCAGTAAACATCAGTAAACATCAGTAAACATCAGTAAACATCAGTAAACATCAGTAAACATCAGTAAACATCAGTAAACATCAGTAAACATGTTGATCACACATTACACCACACCTACAGAGTATGTCCCCTACTATCCCCCAACACAACCTCCAACACAACACCAACACGACACACAAGTCACATACCAGCCCCCTCACCACAACTCCTCCCAGGCAATCCGCACCCTCACAAGAAGACAGGACATACTACGCTTCAAAGAAATGATGTCGAACACACACGCATGCATAGATGGCAGCCAAGGCGACCCGTCACAAATTACAATCATCACTCACGCATCGCCCAGCAAAAAAGAACAAGACAAACTCCAATATCTTGCCGCAGTAAGACGGAGAAGGATAGGTAGATAGAATTAAGTAATAAAAAAGGCGCAGGGAACAAGAGTGCGACGCGCACAAAATCCCGCTTTCAACGCCATACGATACGATACGGTATACCTACTCAACAACGATTCCGACTTTTCACCAAATCTGGACAGATCTACCCGACACCGACAAATCGCCCACCATCAATCATCCATCCACTCGACCAATTCCCGTGCCGAGGCTTGAACTATGCTGTTTTCTTTACCGTCTGGCCGACGGCCATCCCATCTACTTGAAGCAATGCCTCACGTCTCTCGTGATATTGCCTAGCTCCCTGTCCCGAGGCCATCCAGGATTGTGTTGGGAACGCCTCTGGGCACGCAAGTCCATGCCTCATGTATGCGCGCAAGGGAACAAACGTCTCCATGGCTCACGGCCTACAAGATGACGCATCGGGGGTGATCTTTTGATCTGCGTCCCGACCGCCACATACGTTTATTCCCGTTCCGGAAAGCGTCAAACTTGGAGCTACTCTCATCTGTCTCGTTGGAGGCGTGGTATTCATCGTCTTTGCGTAGCATTTGTCGGCATAGATCAATAAACACCTCCTCAACGTTTGCTGTAGATGGGCACAACAGTATTAGTATCTATGAAAACGCCCACGGAGAAAAAAGGAGAAAAAAAAGCTCGCTGCAAAAGGGGCTCATTGGCTGGTGCATACTCCTTGTTCGGGCACTCGACTCATAATACGGTGCCTTCCATCGCTGTGATATAGAGAACCCCTTGGCTCGTTGTACGGCCCTGCTCTCTTCCAAGTCGGCCTTGTTGCCCACAATGACCATGGGAACGTTTTCATCGTCCTTGATTCGGATGATTTCTTCTCGCAGGCCTGCAAGCTCGTTGAGTGACGACGGAGATGTTATGCTGAAGACAAGGAGGAATCCTTGTCCGGTCTTCATGTACAAATCTCGCATCGCGACTGATTGTTGCGCATCAGTGACTCCATCGCGTCAAATCCGGGGTTCCATCCGCGCAGAGAGTTCTCTTACCAAATTGTTCCGTTCCTGCTGTATCAAGACTGATTGTTTTTTTGGCGCATGCATGTCAGTGGACGGTTGCTCGTAATGCTAGCCTGCAAGTCTTGTGGTGCGCGTCCGAGTCCGAGTCGTAGACTTACATCTCCAGAACTACTTGTCGACCCTAGCCCTCGCACGTCAGCAACCGTAAAACATAGATTTCAGCACGGCGCAAAAAGCGCAAGACACTCATCTTACATCGACTTGGATTTGGGTCCTGTAGGAATCCTCGATAGTGGGATCATAGCTCTCAATCCACTCGTTATGTACGAATTGCGCTATTCATGGCGTGAGTATCAAACGTCGCCCGAAGACATGTCGTCGTCTCTTTGTTCCACTTACCCGTCAGACAGCTCTTTCCCACACCACCTAGAACAACACGGGAACATGCAAGTCAGAACCAAATCATCTGATTTGTATACCTCGAATGAAAAGGCCAACGCACCTGCTCCCAAGACCACCACATGAAGCTCGCGGCTAATCACAAAGAGGTCGCGCATGTCAGTGAAAGTCGGCGCAACAGGACCGAAGCTCCGAGCTCCAAGCTCCAAGCTCCAAGAGCCAAACTCCAAGTCAAGGAGAAGGTGAAGACAGGCAAAAGCTGCGCATACCTTGCTGGCATATGGTATCGAGGCGCCATGACGAATACCAATCATGTACGAAGAATAAAGTCGCAGGATAGAAGGAGAGTTTGCGCGGCAAATGCCAACGCGTTACGCGACAGTCTGCGCGAGGCAATCGACGGTCACTCGGCTTTCGCTCCAGGCCAGACGCTCGCGAAGCGCTGCGAGGTGGGAAGCTGGAATTGGCGGCAGCCAAGTCCGATGGATCGAGAGACGGATGGACGATACCATGCGTGAAGGGGGTTGGAAGCTGTAGCCTGTAGGTGTACCGTGTGTGGCGCGCGCAAACGGCAGGCGGTGAAGGGCCAAATGGCACTTTTAGGTCGGTCGGTCGTTCTCCGAAGGTCTGGGGCGTCGTCGTGTTGAGGCGTGTGCGTCGTCGTGTTCTGTCGACCACAGGACTTTGGTGTTTCTTGGGCAGGAGATTCAAGGAGATTCAGAGTCGGCTTGGCTGGTGGTGTCGTGGTCGTTACAGCGCAAGGGGGGGAAGGTTGGGAAACGTTGTTGGGAGTCGGGAGTCGGGACGCAGCCTTGCTGTCACGTCAGTCCACTTGCGGTACGGAACGCGAGGCAAGCGAGAGGCGAGGTCTTGCGACAACGACGTATGTAGTAGATTGGATTCTATGAGATCCGGGGTTTCGATGTGGCGTGATGACGAGACGAGCGCTCTCTAGCCGGCCTGTCCAATTCACTAATGGCTCTAATCGGATAGCTTTGAAGCAAGGCAAGGCGAGGCAAGGCAAGGCAAGTGGAAGATGGAAAGATGGAAAGGCAAGGCTAACGCCGGTTGGGGCGCAGGCCGCGGGGAGTGGGGCACCACGCGCGGTGGCTGGGACCAAGAGGTACCTATGTAGGAGGTATTGACGACCAAAGACGCCGACGAGGCCAACTCGTCTGAGAATCGAGGAAAGAATCGAGGAAGGCAGGACCGCAAGACGGGCTGGGCTGGTGGCCGGAGCAGAGGTTTATCTATCTCCTCGTCTACAGCTCTCGCAGGGAGCCCCCTTCGCTCACTCACCACACTCACTTATTAGGTACTTAACTACTCCGTGTATGTACCTAGGTAGTACATGCATAGGTGTATACACTGCAGTGACCAGTCTGGACTCTGCACCTCCATGTACCGGGCTGTCACGGACTCACAGCCGGCAGGCAGCCCGCGCGGACATGGATGGCCTTTGCTATGAGAGGCCCTTGAATCCCAACTTCTCTCGAGTCGGCGACAACAACTCTCCCAAGTTCCACACGACCAGGAAGGGGGGTTGAATCATTATCGTTGATGCCGGCTTGCCGGCTGCCCGGCTGCCCGTCTGCCCGCTGCCGCGCCCCACTCCTCCTGCGGGAAATTTGGAATCAAGTCCGCTGCCCAACCCCCCCCTAGCCAAGAAAGTCAAAAGCTAGGATCTCAGTATGTACCTAACTTCTAGGTCAGACCAACGCGAGGTTGTCGTGGACTCGTGGAGGGTTTTTCTTATTTTTCTTGCGCATTTCTCAGCTTCATTAGGGCCGATTCTTGGCCACATCACAACCTCTACAAGTCCATGGGCGCAATGGCGGCGGCCCGGGGAGAGAGGTGGCGCGTTATTCCCTCATCGGGGTCATGGGCTGCAGACTGCAAGTGCAGGTAAGCGCCTTTTGTTTGCGATTCTACTGGTCACGAACCCAGGTCAGGCTTGGGGTTGACGATGCGAGATGTTGGAGTGCTTGTTGTGTACCTACATAGGTAGCAATGTACATATGTACATGATACATAGCATGTTGATGCCATACCATTGCCGACTGCCCACTTGCCGGGTTCTGGGGAGAATGATGCATGATAGAATTGGTGGGGGAAGAGAGCCCTGAGAGATGTACGCTGTGCGTATGGAGAAGTTATACATATATATTCGATAAAAAGCTGGAAGTGTGATGCGAGAACTACCGGCCTTTGGATGTTTGGTGGAGGGCGGCAATCAAATATTAATGGTATATGTACCTACCTTAGGGACTGTAGGTATGAGGTACTTAGGTAGGGACATTAGGTATGTACATACTTGGAGGGGCGCCTGGGGATGCGGGCTGGTCCCCGGATTCCCGGATCCCCGGATTTGAAAGGCCGCGCATGGATCTGTACATGGCATTGCGTAACTTTAGTTACCGGCATGCTACATAGCCAAATGCCGGGACTCTCTTCCTGGCCGTATGCCGTCATCGTCTTATCTCTGCACCTCGTCTTGGAAATACAATGTATTTCTTTGCGCCTTTCTCCACATGACACCCTCATTTCGTGGAATGGTGATCCTGATATCGACTGGTCAATAACAAGATACATACCCTCCTTTAATAGACACACAATGAGATATCTTGACTCGATTCAACAAGGGGAAATAATGGCCTCAGAATGTCAATATGTAGACGAATAACATGCCACCTACCATCCAAAAAACACAGGGCTTCCCCTCCAGAGTCCAGCCTACAAAGCCAACTGAAGCCCTCAACAACATAAAAACACACACACGAAAATGCAAAAATCTCACCCAAGAAACACTCCAATTCATAAAAAAAAACCCATTCAATGGATACATTCCGCTCCTGCGAAAATGCAAGACAGTGAGTGGCCCTTCAAATACAACCACCCGCCAACTCGCATCAAATACAAACTTGTACTAAATAATACAGATAACAAATCGCTCACAAAATGCACAATGAACCTCTCCCTTCCTCTTTAAAAAAAGAAAAGAAAAAAGAAACTAAACGCCAGAATAAATCCATCAAGTTACTCTACACACCTCCTAGTAAGGCGGCTTCGTAAACCCCCCCAAACTCCCCTCCCCAGACCGACTATCAATCCCCCTCAGCAAATCCTGCAAATTCATTCCCCTCCCGCCCTCCTCACCACCACCACCAAACCGTGACGACTGCGACGCGAGACTATCACCCCCCCTACTCTGCACAGGACGCTTATTCATCCCCGTGGATGTCGAAAAATCCATCGCCGAGAGACCCATCTTACTCGAAAAGGAACTCAGATTCGGCAGCGGCGGCACGGGGGGCACATCAGTATCTTCGTGGCGGATTTCTCGGTGCGGATCTAGAGAAGGGTGTTCGTCGGGGTGTTGCGAGCCTGAAAGTGTGCTGCGAGGGAGTACATCGCCTGTTGTGGAGGGGGCATCAGTCTGAGACTGAGACTGAGGCTGAGACGCATGGAGGCCGATATCTGAGAGGCTGTAGTCGCAGCTGAGCATGCTCTCGTCACTATCGTCGTCTTCCGCGGGGAGAGTTCCGGTGGTTTGGGGGGGTGGAGTCCCGGAGAGCATCATTTTTAGCTGCGCGATGGATGCGACACCTGTCTTGCTTGATACGGACCCGGAGGGGGATTGTCTGCCGCAGACGCTCGACTTTCGGAGCCGGGCTACCGTGGCTAGTCTTTCTCCGTATGTGTGCGAGGTGTGTGGTCGGAGGTTTGGCTGGCTTGTTCGCGAAGACAGTGGGAAATGGCCGTTGCCGCCATGAATGATTGCGCTGCCGGCGCCGCCGCTGTTAATAGCGAGGCGGTGTTGTGTTGTGCCTGTGGTGCCGGCTTTGGAACCGGTCAACGACTCGGCCTTGCCTGCTGCTGTTATGGCTGCCAAGACTGTATCTCGGGTCCAGTTGGAGAGCATGTGCTCTTTGAATTCAGCGGGCAGCTGGCGTCGTCCCCCATCACTATAGCCAGACATCGGTCCGTTTAAAATGCGGCTCGGGGACGTAGCGGTAGGGCTTGTCGGCGGAGACAGATTGCTCTCTTGGTAGCTTGTCGCGATGCACTCCACCAGTGACGGCCTATCGTCAAACGGCAAGATCTCTTCCGACTCGAGAGAGCTCAGATCCCAAGTCGGCTGAGGGCGCGGCTGACCGGGCGTTCCAATCTGAGTCGGTGCTGGCGCGGGAACGTGCACGCCTTCTACCCAGAATCCCTTGTTTTTTCTTCGCACAATCTCCTTGTACACGGCATGGCCGACCACGGATCCCTCAAAGTCGAATTCGGCTGCCAGGGCCCAGAAATAGCCGTGCGTAAGGGACGCGATGCGCACCTTGTGAATCGGTTGCTCCAGCTCTTGTATGTCTTCTTGCAGTCTGTACACCATGGGAATTCCACACCGGGCCGCGTTGACACCCAGCTTGAACACGAGCTTCGTGAGTAGACTGTGCAGCAGGGTGATGTCGTTGTCGTACTCCACAAACTCCAATGCGCTGTCATATATGGCGACATGGAGCAGCGGGAGAAATTGACAGCGACGCGCTCTGGGCTGCCGCTCGCGGCCAGACGTGTTCGAGACCGCTCTCCGAGTGCCATTCGAAATGTCGCGGCCATGCTTTGCCGTGCGGTGGATTTCGACGGTGTCATCACTCGCTCGCATGTCCGTGTAGGTGAGTTCACGGTCCAGCCAAGTCGACAAGGCGTCCACATAGGCTTTACGAACATTCCCATCAGGATCACGAAGCAGCCATTGAGTGCCTTCCCAGACCTGAATAGGGACTCGAGTCCTGCTCAAATCCAAGTGGCCGTTGTGACCGGTCTTGGGACTTGCCAGCAGCAAGATGGCCTTCACAATTTTCAGGGCTGACAGCCGGCCGGATGCATGAGAAAAGTACGTCTCTTGTAGAGACTGCCCGCCGGCCATGTCGAAGGCGGATGGTGGTACGGCATGATCGACGCCAGCAGCCTCTGCCTTGTCACCTCCGTGCGTCAAAGAGGCGATGCTCACCGATCGGCTGTGTTTAATGCGACTGAACAAGGCGGCGATCATGTCCGAGACCTGGTCAGCATAGTACACGTGATTCGCCAAGTCGCTAGTGCAATCCTCAAGCCTGGCGAGCAAATCGTCGCGTTGTAGCCGGCAACCGTTTTCGTGTTGTTCGACAACATCGGCCCTGTCTTCGCTCTGGCTGCTCTCGTGGCTAGAACCCCTGTGCAACTGGAAAAGCTTCTTAATCTGTCCGACCAGCCCGAGGAGAACATCCATGACACTGAGGCCAATCAGATTGACATCGGAGCGAAGAAGTGATTGCATCATGGCCGTGATAGTCAGGTGCTGTTGGAGGTTTTCTTCTCGCATGGGTGTCTTGGTCAGGACGTCCAGCGTAGCCAGGAGAATCACATATCTGTCTTGCACCGGTGTCCATCGAGCAACTGTGTCAAATACTTTAATGGCCCAGCCAGAGTCCCGACCATGACCGGCCGAGTTTTCGGTGATGACAACAGTCTCTCCTTCCGCGACTCTGCTGGAAACAAACTTAAGCAGAGCGTTGGTCGCGCCGTAGATCTGGGCCCTATTAGGAACGACAAAAATCTGCTTCAGACACTGAATCGCAAACACGCCCGTTTCTTCTTCGGCAAGATTATCAACGTCCAAGGCCGTGCCCGAAAAGGCGACAGGGTTCGTATCTCCGGCCACTTCTGCTGTTCGGACCGTATTGACACTCGAACGACGAGGGTGGATCTTTTCGGAATCCCGCCTGTTGCCACCGAGCTGCGCGCTCTGGAGTATGGTGTCGAGGAAATCATCATCGTCGGTCCACACGTTTTCGAGAATCATCGGCACAATCACATCGATCTGGCGGCCCGACACGGACGAAAGAGCGTCCGAGCCCGCCACATGCTTGATGGCTTTCAGGCCAGCATTTCTCCACCGAAACTGGAGCGGCTTGCTGACCGGGCCCTTTGAAGGAACGTGCCTTGTTGAAGCAAGCTGAGCGTAGGAACGGACGACAGACGAGTAGCCTTGCAGATAGGCGCTGTCACCAAACAGCGACGAAGCGTCGTGATGTTGGCAGAAGGCTTCGAATGTAGGCAGCGATGACTCGACCATGGTAATGTCGTCGGATCGGAGGATCAGATCGAGGATTTTGAGTACACAGGGGGCGATGAGAGCGGCCTCTTTGGGTGATTTCTCAACGAGAGCAGCCAGGATGCCCAGCGTGACCTGAACATTTCTGATTACAGCCAAGGCGGGTCAGCGAAACTACGGCAGACAGATGACACGGACGAAAAAGGAAAAAAAAGAAGGATGACAGGTGAGCGGTACGGCACAAGGTAGATGATAGGACTCACCCGATCCGCATGCGCCAGACATCGCTGGCGGTCTTCTTCTCGAGGAACGAGCCAATCTTCTGGATCTTTGATCGACGGCTCGTAGCATAGAAGAGCAGGTAGCTCAGCTCGCTGCTGTTAGGAACAACATCGACGGCCCCTTTCGTCGTCTTCGGATAGCACTTCAGCACCAAGACCTGATGCTTGGGCCGGCACTTGTCGTGGAGCGCGTTCATGGTGTCGCAAGAAGTTCGAGGGCGGATAATCCCCCCTTGGCCGACGGAAGAAGGACAAGACGGCGTGCGTCACGGAGAGGGAGCGTGGTGATTGGCAAAAGCAGCCACGGCGCGCAGACTGTCAAACAAACATGCAGAATGTCGAAAGGCGGGCGATGAGATGGATGAGCAGAAGCGTCGCGGGTGCGGATGCTTGGAAGAAGGGGGTTGGGCGTTGGTGTCGCGGCTGGAGCGAGCCGCAAGACCACGATGCCGTAATAACGCTTGAGTGGAGTCTGGACGGTGGATCCGCCGCCCCTGGCTGCCAGGCTGCCAGCTGGTAAACTCAGAGCACAGGCCGTTTTGAGCTCAATCACATGTCCCTTGACCGCCGTGACCGAGCACCCGCTTTCAGCAGCAAATCCTGAACTCGACTTCCCGAGGATCTTCAATGTTGCTATGAAAGGTGGTTCAAGATTAAAAAAGCAAAACGGGACGAGATGAAGGAATGAGCAAGAAATATGCAAAGAGAGAGGAGTCGACCAAATATTGTCAAAGAGTCAAAGGCAAAGGTTCAAAGAAGAAATTAAAGACCATCGATTGTGACCCATCTTTGTCGGTCACCCCCGAAATACCGTAAGCTAACGACTCTACACTTGAAAGAGATAAAAAACAAAGAAACGAGACAAAACATAAACGCCCAACGTCCCTGCTTTTTAGGCCACAGATGCAATCACCAGGGCAGCCACATTTTCCTCCTCGCTCCTCACTGTGATCTTCGTCGTGACCCCTGATTTCGAAGAATAGGCCATTCTCACATTCGCCACTACTCTGCCCCCATGGACTGTCTTGCCCAGCAACTTGAGTGTGTGCGTGCTTGGGTTGACAGGCACATCAGTACCTTCCAATGGCTGCAGGGAGAGAGCCTTGGCCAATTGCTCAGTGGCATCTGGTTTCACAATGCGTGTTAGTTTAAACAAACATCAGTCTGTGGATAGGGAAAAGGTGCATCGCTCTGGGAGGCTTCGAATATGACTTACCGGCAATGCTCTTCATGCTGCTCAGTTGCAGAGTCTCCTCTGCCTCCTCTCCAGAGGCACCAATCTGCTCCCATATGTGGCTGAAGTTGCTGGCAAACGTGGGAACAATGTAGTCGCTACCACTGAGGTCAAACTCGGAAACCTCATACTCGTCATCATAGCCCGATTCCTCAGGCTCGCCGTTTGATGGATCGATTTCCTTGCTGGTGAACTTGAGGATGTTGGTGAACGTAGTGATCGGCATTGATCCTTCACCATTGATCTTCTTAAAGGCCACGTAGACCTTGCCCGGCTCATCAGTGGCCAATTTCTCCGCCTGAAGAATGAAGACCTCCTCTAATTCGTCCTCGTCGCCAGGCGTCGCAACGACGGAGACTGCCTCTAGCACCGTATCCGGCAGCGTGTTCTTGACTTCGTACTGAAGCACGATGTGCTCCTTGAAAACGTGTTTCACCAAAGTGACCACGTACTCTGTCTCGGCCTCGGTAAGTTCAGTCACGGGCGACGATTTGAGAACGTGGCCGAACTCGCTCATCTCGGAAATCTGCATCAACTCCTCGGCGTATCGCTGAGCCTGAGCAGAGGCAGAAGCCGCAGCTTCGGCACTGCCGACAGGAGCCTTCGTAGGGCCAAGCTTGGGGGCCTTGAGGCTAGGGGCTGCGGCTGTGAGTTTTTTGGTTCGGTCTTCGGCATCGGCCTGCTCTCGCGTGACCACCGGAATGCTGGAGATATCGAAGGGGTCGTTGAATGATGCCTGGTCGTCGGAAGTGACGTACATGACGAGTTGGTGCTCGAAGATCGGGAGAGAAAACATGCTTTCATTCTTGACAAAATTTTCGGCCATTGCGTCGTCCTCCTCACCCATGAGCTTCAGATTGAGTGCCGCACGATCACGCACTTCGTCGTCAACGTCATCCAAGCATCTGGTGAGCAGAACCTTGACGCTGGCCTTGACATCGGGATCTTTCTGGCCAACACCAAACTTGGCCAACGCCGTAACGGCAGCGGCTCGCACGATTGCGTTTTCCAGCACGACTCGATTGTAGATGTATCGAATATATTTGGTGGGCTGAGCGGTCTTGGGACCCTCCAGTCCAATGAGATGCAAGATGCGGACGGCCAGCTTTGTAAATTCGCAGTCCTCAATGAACTCGCACAAATGGGCAAGAGCCTCGTCCTTGGAGTCGGGAACAAACTTGATCAAATCAAACATGCTCTCCACCACGGCACGCTTGAATTCGAAACCGCCCTCGTCCCTAAGAATGCCGCTGAGGAATGTAAGCATACCGGCCTGTTTGTTGGGAAACTTGAGGCACAGAGTTCGGATAGCCTCGACGATGGTAATTTTGAACTCGTCCGTAATCTCCGACATGAAGCCAGAAATCTGTTTCATGAGTCTGTCAACACTGGCCTCATTGCCGGTCTTGAGAAGGGTGGTGATAGCGAAAGTGGCAATAGATCGGTTGCTATTTGAGATGAGGAGCTCGATGTCGGGGTTGCAGATGCTAACTGCAGTGGGCTTGAACGAGGCAAAGTTGTGGAGGATTCGGAGGGCAGCAAATTTGGTAACGGCGCGTGGGGAGGTCAAAAATAACTGTAGGACACTGATAGCCTGAGAAACTTCATTGTCGGAAACGTCACGCATATCGCAAATAGCCTTGGCGGCCTCAAAGTTGACCATCTCACTCTTGTGGCGCAGCCAGCCATCCAGAAGTTGCATCATGGGCTTTCTCAACGACGCATCTTCCTCAGCCAACTGAGAAGCAAGACGGACAAGCATGACTGTGGCGGCGGGGTTCTTGACAGCACCGGCGGCACTAAATTGCTGAACCATCTTGACGAGGGCCATTCGGTCGTGCATTCGCATCTGGTACAAAAGTCCAATGGCGTGGTACTGAGTCATTGTCGAATTGTTCATGGGCATCTGTCCACTTGACGAAGAAAATCCGAGCGAGAAGCCGCCGGATGACTTGCTCGAGGCAGCGGCTTCCTGAGTTTCACTTTGCCAGCGACGCACGACCTCCTTGGCGATCGGCAGAAGATGGTATGAAGAGACTAACGCGGCCGAGGACACGGACGGGTTCTTGTCTACGATGGCAGTCTTCATGACTCTCTCGATCGATTGAACGGTTGTAGCCTGTAAACTCGGGGGTCAGCTGGTGTGAGGTGTCTCGCCGACGCCTGAAGGGGCCGGGATACGAACGTCTATGATGCGACACAACGCTCGAATGGCATTTGGCCTATAAATAGCATCGCTTCCGCCACCGGTATCCTTCATGATTGTGCTGGTCACCATGATGATATCCTCGGCAGAGTTGGCCAGCTCCTTGATAACGAGGTGTACCATCTGTCTGAGGCTGGCATCTTTGTTCTGGAATAGCTTGGAGATACCGAAGAAGAGGGTGGTGGCCTCATTGGTCGGAAATTTCTCGCCCGTGTAGAGAAGAAGGGCAATCTTGGTGAGAAGAATTCGGCATCGTCGCGGTTGAATGGTGCCTTCATTGAATATGCGTGCTGCCAGTGATGTCAGCCAAATGCGTGACAGAGGCATGGGAGCCGAGAGCGCCGTCGAGGCCGCCATTGCTGTCTCATCATACCTTCTTGGAATACTTGAGAGCGGTCGACCTTGACCAAGCCCAAGTCGGCGTCCTCGTCCTTCTTGCCGTAGCTCATCTTGGCGACTGCGTCGGAGAAGGGTTGGTCGTGGGTCTATCTGGCTGTCCAGCGACTGCGCTCGATATCACCACGTTGACACTTGAGTCTCTCCGGGAAGGGGGGGCAAGCTCTCACGTGACACTCCACCTGGCTACGATCCTGGTGGAGCACCGAATGTCCCAACTTCGAACTTCCAACTTCCAACTTGGTACTCCGTACGGAGTACATACATGCTTGAAGAGCGCGTATTTAATAAAAGACTACGTATTGTCTTAAGGCTTCTATGCAATATGTACCGCTAACAGTTGAACGTACTCAATCTATTGTTTCGGAGCAAGGCAAATTCGATCAGTGTTCCCAGTTCAAGATGAACACATGTACTCTTTGCGTCTGAGAATGCTTGGTGCCCGGACAACCCGCTTCTGTCACATGATAGCGCGACAAGGTCGGCCCGCTCCTTCAATCGCGCAACAGTCCTACACCTTGAAAGGTACCTTGAAGAGGTACCAACCATCGTCACTCATGTATGTAAGTGCTCAGACTTCAACGGTGTTCTTTGAGATGAGGGTGTGGCTTGAAGAAGACTTCCACGGGCATTAAATGAACCAGGGCGGTCCAACGATCTAATCACAGACTTCACTTCGCCCCCAGACGCGTATCCCCCCTCATGGTCCCGACGCGGTACGGTGCTAAGCTTTCTCTGCCCTACGTCTGGCAGCCACGCAGCAACGCTCTTTCCTCGATGTGTTGAGCCTCCTCAAAGTATTGGGCCAGCAGACTTCGCCGCATCCGCAGTTTTCTCAAACTCTTACGCCACAGCTTATGAGACCAATCTTGACGTGTCACCTGCATCCTGCGCCTGCCTCGACAGCCTGATCCAGCATGCAGCAAGGAGTCAAGCCCAAGGGCAGAGGGCTCCTGGAGTTTGCAAGGGGAAAGTCTGATAGCAATGCACAATACAACAACCCCTCTACGAATCCCCCTCAAGTTGATCCTGGCAGGCGTTCGGTCACTCCCAAGGCAGAAATCTATCAACCAAGCCGACAAGAGATTGCAGAATTCGCGAGACTCCCGGTCCCGGGAGCTGCCCCCAAAAACATCAGTAGTCCTCGAGCAAGCGCTCCGTTGACAAACATTCTTCGATCAGACTCGCCGCTTCGGCAGAGCTCGCCATCTCGGCACGGGTATGCCTCGCCAAACCGTATGGAGAGGCAGAGCCACACCACTGCGCCTCATCATGATATATTCTCAGGATCACAGCTTGGAGAAAACTTTATGAAGTCGGGTCTTACGACGCCCGCAAACGACTCAGAAGTGTTGGCCGTTGTGCAGAATCCTGCCATAAAGGCAGAAGACCGCCTTGAACAGCATCAAGCGCACAGAATTGCTCCGCGACGTGGTCCTTCGCTGGAGGTTGAGAAACATCAGTTCTCCGTGGCAGTCGACGGCCGACTCTCTGTGGTGCCAGGACATCATCGCCACAATCCAACTCATATGAATGATGGATTCTACAGCCACAAACATTCAGACAGCCACCACGTGCGATACCAACCTAAACCTGTTAAACCGCCGAAGCCTGCCTACACCCTTCCTCCACCGCCACTCCAAGCGCAAGCTAAACTGCCAATGAGAGGAGTACGAGTCAGCCGTGGACAGCCATTACTGACCACTGCATTGCCTATTCATGTAGAAGAGGAGCCCCAGGCCAACTTCATTGAGACGGATCACGAAGAAAATTGGGAAGGGCAAGCGTTGGACAAGGTGAATGAGTCCATGTATGTCCATGGCTCAGATGATGGCTCTCGTGCATTTGGCGACTTTAGTGAAAACATGGCCTTGTCAAAAGCAAAGAAACAACACGCAACACATGACAAGTTCGCACGAGACGGCACTCACAAGCCAGCCAAGCTCCCGCGAAACGTACAGCAAAAGGACAAGAAGCGCAGGCGGCAAAGTCTCGACTATGACGACAAGGTCCTCAGCTCCATGACATACCAAGATCTCCAGGAAGAACCATTCGATGTCGTGCCGCAACTCCCAGGCATGTTGAACGGGCATGATTCCGCTGCGTCAAAGCTGATCACTAGACTTGAGCAGTTTCAGCAGCAAGGCGAACGCGAGCAGTTCCAATTTTTCTCACACTTGTCGATAGAGGAATGGGAGAATGCGGGCGACTGGTTTGTTGAACAGTTCACAGACATCATGAGCCGCTTGCGACAAGCTCGTCGCAACAAACGCGAAATGGTGGCAGCGTTCGAGGAAGAGGCCTCGCAACGAGAAGAGGCCATCCGCGTACGGACAGATGCGATTGACAAGAAGTTGATGAAAATGAAGCAAGACGGTCAGCGTGTTGTTGGCGACAAGCATCTTTAGCACACCGGTCGATGATTCCGTGCTGCGATTGATAGGATGACGTGCGGATTTCAAGCCGCAAGCAGGGTTTGTGATATGGTTTTAGGCCGGTGACGAAGAAAGGACGGGAAAGATGTGTCATCGGAGCAATTTAGGGCTTGTCTTTCCAGGAGTTTGGAGCTTTTCCAGCGTGATATTTACGGGCGTTGAGAGTGTCATTGAGCGGTGCAAGGATCTGATTTCACAAAATCCTTGTTGCTTTGCTCCATATATCCGAATCATGGCGATCACGATAGCTCAGAGCAATAGTCTCATCAAATCCGCTCTACTTGCTTGATCTTTCTGTCTCTCCCCACAATCATTCGCAACTGACGTCCCGGCCTGTCCTTGAAGATGCCCCTTCTCAGAGCGGCGGTGTACAGCTCATAAGCAGGGAAATAGCCATCCACAAACCTGACGACTTGCTCCGGCGTCATCCCCGCTGAAGGGTCCCCCCTCGCCTTACGCAGTGACTCCTCCTGCTCCTGCCTCCACGCATACACATAGTTAAGGTATTCCGAGTCAATATGTATAAACGCATCCAAAACGTCCGTCACGGCATCATAGCCTCTCAGCTTGTCATTGACGAACAGAAGATGCTCCAATCGGTGATGGCGCAACGTGCGACTGGGCGCCTCCCACCTCGCTCTTACGTCCTCCTCATCAAGAGGTCGGAATCCGACTGCCCAGCCTTCGAAGATGATGACTTGGATGGGCTCGTCACCGGGCTGGTTGACGGGGATCCAGGCCTCTTCGGGGAGACGATCGCCTTGACCTGAAAAGAGGGCCTTGTCATAGCGGGGGATTTTGGTGGGATGGGCGTTTATGAGGGCTGTGAAGACGGAATTGAGGAGGGTGATGTCATGGGTTCCTGGTGAAGGATGTCAGCTTTCTCAACTTATCCTGTCACCACTTTGAACCTCGCAGAAGGATGAATTTTTCTTTGTTGTATGTAGTTCGGATTTGTGTTAAGAAGCCGGCAGAGTAAGAGGGTATAGGGAGGGCAACATTTATCATACCTGGCTCCCCCCGATGCTGGACAAGCGCATTCCCAGGATTCGCCTCACTCAATGCTTGCTGATCATGGTGCGTGAGGTAGAAGTCGTCAAGGCTAAATACAAGGGTCTTTACGCCATCGTTGCCGCCGTTACTGTTGTTCTTTTTCCCAGCGAGGGCCGCGGCAAGGGCTGCGACGAGGGTTGTTTTGCCTACGCCTTGGACACCGTTTAGACCAATAATCAGGGGCCGGGTGTGAGAGTGGTGGCGCGCTTGTTGGAGGTGGGTGAGGATGAAGGGGAGGCAGATGCCGAGGGGGTCTTTGTCGTGGGTGGGAATGGGGAGAGACATTGTGCGAGGTGGTTGGGATGTGCTCTTTTTTATCTAAATATGTATTTGCAGAGAACCAGCTCAGGTACGATGTGTGTCATGGGACCATGAGCGGCATTGGCCGGTATTGATGGTGGTGAAACGAACTTGTGGGTTCGGCCCGGAGTGATGGGACACGAATCACGATAGCTTCAATCAGATCGTGTAAGAACGTGTAACAGGAGGTAGGTACCTACCTATTTGCGCGGCTACAGAATAGGTACATAGATACCTACCTGTATGTACATATGTCTACCTACATACCTAGGTACATATGTAATTCTGAAGTCAGCGGCTGCAGCCTGCGACAGCCCCATATTACAGAGCGGATGTGTACCTGGATGGGTGCTTGAGCCTTGAGCCTTGTGTGTACGGCGATGAATCTGATTGGATACTTATAGCCGAACCGGCCCGTCCATGTTCCATGGGTACCAATCTACTGGGGCGTGGCGGAAGGTGGGGGAGACGAGACAGTTCAGATGGACGACCATCGCGACCGCCGCTTCCTGTCTGCTGCAGCTCACGCATCGCGCCGCGCAGATGCCCTCATTAATTGACCGAACAGGAACCAGGCGAACGTCCCGACCGATCGACTTATGAACACTGGGTGGAAAGTTCCTTCAATCGCTGCGGTTACCGTTTGACATACCAACAACCACTACGTGCTGGGCTTCCGGGAAACCCACGCCGTCTCGTCTCTGCTCCTCAAACTATCGTCTCTCCTTTTTTTACAGCTCCTCTCTCTCGGTATCACTCCATCTTGACGCGTCCAGACTAGACATAAACGAAATTGACTTGTCGACCAATCATCAAAACGCCCCAAGACTCAACACGAAGCCGTCGAACCCTTCCATCGTCTCATTTGCGCCTGAGCCCGAAGCTGCGGAAGTCCCGATATCGAGTTGGAAAGCTGGCGACGTGTGAGATTCAGACTCAGCGCTGAGAGCACGCTCCCTCGTCTTGAGCACCGAGAATCGCGTTCCCAGTCGTCGCTCAGCGCCCATGTCTACCGGATCGCTGCCTGCGTCTGTCCATGGCGAGGGACACGATCATGGCAATCCGCAGTCTCATTCGCAGTCACATTCCCATTCCCACTCGCAATCTCTTTCGCACTCACACTCGCACGCGCATTCTCGATCCAAACCACACACTCGATCAGGTTCTCAACCCTCCAACGCTGCTGCTGCTTTGTTCAGAGACAAACCGCCACCTGCAGCTCTAGATTCTCTTGATGGATGGTCAAGGGAGACGACTGCCGGCGGAAAAAACATTATTACGCCTCGTGTCGACGTGACGTTAGCTCCTTATTCTCCACCAGCCACGAGTAATCCTTCCTACAGCTACAGCTACAGCGAGAAGCATGATAATCACAGCCATAGTCACAGCCACAGTCATGACCACAGTCATGATCACAGTCACGACCACTCGCATTCTCACATAGAAGGCGACAGCAAGGCTCCGAGATCACTATTCACAAGGACGCTTCTCAAGTACACGGCCGGCTATCCCATTCTGCACGCAATACTCATGGAGCAGGATTCGAGGAGAATATTTTACTTTATGGCGTGAGTTGGCCGAAATACTCCTCATACGAGCCCAAACGACACCCTTGCCGTCGACTAATGCGTCTTCTCAGTTTGAACTTTTGTTTCATGGTCGTACAAGCATTCTACGGTTACATTACCGACTCGTTGGGACTCCTCAGTGATAGCATACACATGTTTTTCGACTGTGTTGCTCTCCTGGTGGGGTTACTAGCTGCAGTTATGAGCAAATGGCCGCCGAGTCAGAAGTTTCCCTACGGGTTCGGCAAAATCGAGACCTTGTCCGGGTTTGCCAATGGCATTCTGTTGATGTGAGCCAACCTTGGAATTGTGTTTGGGAAAGCCCAAGACAGCTAACAAGAACACATTAGGCTCCTGAGCGTTGAAATTGGCTTTGAGGCGTTCGAACGATTGTGGGAGGGTACCAAGACCAAGCGACTTGGTGAACTATTCGTTGTCAGCAGTCTCGGGCTTGCCGTCAACTTGGTTGGCATGATGGCATTCGGCCACCATCATCATGGGCACGGCGGACACGATCATTCACATAGCCACAGCCACGGCCACGACCACAGCCATGGTCACAAACACGACAAGGAACACAGTCACTCGCATAGCTGCGGCGGCCACGGCGCGACGCAGGACAACGAAAACATGCACGGCATTTACTTGCATATCCTGGCAGACACTCTGGGCAGCGCCTCGGTAATTGTGTCAACGGCCCTAACCGGCGTGTGGGGATGGTCTGGATGGGATCCACTGGCATCGTGCTTCATCGCCATCCTCATCTTCATGTCTTCACGACCCCTCGTCGTCTCGTCGGCGAAGCGCCTTCTGCTCAGTGTTCCCGAAGTAACAGAATATAGTCTACGGAATACACTGGGTGGTATCCCGCAGCAGCGAGGCGTAGCTAGCTACTGCGTGCCCAAGTTCTGGTTGGATGATCGTACGGGGAGTGCGGATGGCGAGAAGCTCGTGGGGGTTGTGCACATTGTTGTGGCGAGGGGAGCCTCTATGGATGAGACGCGCGAGAGAGTGCAGAGCTATCTGCACAGTCAGGGCGTTGAAGCGGTGATTCAGGCGGAACGGGAGGGCGATTATGGGTGTTGGTGTAGCAGAGGTCGCAGTAGTACTGTTGCTACGCCGTGTACCCCGAACATGCTCTAGGAGGGTTGGCGCCCGGGAGATATTGACGCCATTGTTCTAAGCGGCCGGCTTCGTCACATGGGTCAGCGATGCTTTGCTGGCGAGGTTTGATTTGAGAGGCTCTGTTTGACGCGCTGGGTGACTAGGGTTCAACTTGCAGTCTTCTTGTTATTTTTTTTTTTGTTACTTTTTCGCATTCTTCCCATCTTTCTTGTTTCTACTCCTTTTTTCTGTATCATTCTTCTTTTTTTCTTTCTCATTCTTGTCTTCCCCTTTTTCTTTCTTCTTGCAACGTACATTATCGATCGGTCCGCTACAGGGCACGTCTATCTACATATGTACATATTTGGATACATGAGCAACGGTTTCGTTGGGGGTTGGGGGGGGGGGAAAGTCTGGAGTCAGGTCCCCGGGGGGGTTCGGCAATGTTAGTTGCGTTCAATTCCACTGTGTACATAATACATACGTATAGATGCGTGTATTGGAAATAGAGGCCAAGATGGAGCCTATGGTAGACTCCGATGAGCGCGTGGCCGTGGCCGTGAGCCTGCAGTGTGCAATGTGCAACATGTATCTCATGTAGTGCAGTCTCTGGATTCAAGTCAGGAGACACGTGAATCTACCAAGAGGGAAGACCATTTCAGTGACAAAAGAAGATTCTGCTGAACTTCACAACGACGTATGAGAGATTTGTTCTAGATGATGCGAGGATTCTCGTGTCTGTGTGTCCAACAACTGCAATGCCGTGTTCATCCATACATAGTCCATGCTTGGCAAGCTGGATACGAATTGGCGTTGGACGTCTTTGCGGAGGGGTATAGAATTCTTTCATCGCCTCAGAACTGGGTCCTTTGATCTTGACTGCTTCAAAGGGCCTTCCCGTATATGTAATCAAGAGCTTGGGTATGAACTTCGAGACTAGGTAGCCACGCATCGCATCAGGCTACCATCCATGACAAACAAGGATTTGGTTGCCGTTCCGCGAGTAGGCACGAGGCCTCGAGCCTACGGCGCGCGGATCATGCATTTGGGGACATTGTGCGGGCGTGAGCAGCTTGAATTGATTCAAACTTTCCTTTGCGCATAGTAACGAGAACGAGCTCCAGTTGAGCCATTGTGGACTCTGGAGTCGTTTGTAGAAGTTGGACAGATCCCAGTTGGACTTGGTAGGAGGTATGTAGGTAGGTACCTAGGTACCTAAGGTGAAGCGCATTTGTCGCGATAGTGGGTCCCGTCCGTCCCGCCGCCCGCATCAATGATTGGTCCCTTATAAGTTAGCGGCCAGTGCATTGGACCGCCCGTAGCCGGCCGCCGCTCGGCAAAGTCGCAAATGGGGTTCGCCGTTTCTCAGCCGAGGCAGCGGACGAAAGGGCCATTGAGACAAGCTTTGAAGGGAAGCTTGTTTGCTTGCTTGCTTTGCGCCTGGTCTGGTGGCCGAGGACGTGTCGGAATTTGGCTTGAAGTGCCAAGGGGACCAAGATGGCGGCGCATCGCACGTGCTTCTCGTGCCTGAACAACCTTGAGTCTTGACTCTTGACTCTTGTCATCACCGTACACCTCGCTTCGTCTGCCACATCACCTCCTTCTTCGTCTATCATACAACAACACAACTTCGTTTCAACCCTCGGACTCTTTGTCTTCGCCGTCTCACCCTCCGAGTCTACCTCCATTCTTCTGACGGCGCGCACAGTCTACTAATCCCTCCGTCGTGAACTGCCGCTTACCGTTTGCCGTCGACGAAATGCCCGCCGACAAGATCCCCGGCCTGGACCCGGAGACCAGTAAGGCGCTGCAGGAGACCACAGAAGCCGCCAAGTCGGGTCTTTTGTCGCAACTGCGCGCCCTGGCAGCTGGGGGCTTCGGTGGCATCTGCGCCGTCGTCGTCGGACATCCCTTTGATCTGGTCAAGGTGCGGCTGCAGACGGCAGAGCGAGGCGTGTACTCGTCTGCGCTGGATGTGGTGAAGAAGAGTATAGCGAGAGATGGGTTGAAACGTGGGTTGTATGCTGGGGTGAGTGCCCCGTTGGTAGGAGTGACTCCTATGTGTATGTTTGTCCCGTTTCCCATTTGCTGTACAATCATCATCATCATCATCTTGAGCATCGTCATCATCTCTTGAGCATCTCCAAGACCCAATAATGAATGCGTGACATGCTATACTAACTCCTTCCTTGGAAAATACAATAGTCGCCGTCTCCTTCTGGGGCTACGACCTCGGCAAGCAAATCGTATCCGCCTCTTGCCCCATCGGCCCCGACGGCCTCTCCATTGCTCAAATCTCGACCGCTGGCTTCCTCTCCGCGGTACCCATGACGGCCATCACTGCTCCCTTTGAGCGCGTCAAAGTCATTCTTCAGGTCCAAGGCCAGAAGGCGCTCGCGCCTGGCGAGAAACCAAAGTACAACGGCGGCCTCGACGTCGTGCGCCAGCTATACGCCCAGGGCGGCCTGCGTAGCGTCTTCCGCGGCAGTGTCGCGACCCTTGCGCGCGATGGGCCCGGATCGGCTGCTTACTTCGCGGCATATGAATACATCAAGAGGAAGTTGAGTCCCAAGGATGCCGTCACGGGGAAGCCCACGGGGGAGTTGAGCTTGACGGCCGTGACGTGCGCGGGTGCGGCGGCCGGTGTGGCCATGTGGATTCCTGTCTTTCCTGTCGATACGGTCAAGTCGCGCCTACAGACTGCGGAGGGAAATGTCACGCTGGGGGGAGTTATTCGGCATCTCTACGGTACGGGGGGGTATAGGGCGTTCTTCCCGGGATTTGGGCCTGCTCTGGCGAGGGCGGTGCCAGCGAATGCGGCGACCTTTTTGGGCGTCGAGTTGGCGCATCAGGGTATGAAGAAGATGTTTGACTAGGCATTGATTTGATTGGGTTTATTTTGCTGTTTGGTGGTGTTTCCTTTTTTTCAGTGAATGGACGAGGGATGTGTTTCATCGGCTGGGCTGAAGCAGGATTAGCAAAGACTACCTACCTCAAGTGAGGCAGTCGAACATGGTTACAAGGGCAGAATCATCAGCCGTGTTTGTCATTTGTTTTCTACCTCACGCATATAGATGTACCTGATGACCCCCCCTTCTCTTCATACAAGGAATAGCATAGAAGCTAACACATATAATGGACAAATACTCGGCGCTAACAAAGTCATGTAAGTTGTCTACTGGTTTTTCTTCCGGAGAAGAAACCACCATACTGCCCAGAATAGCACGCTTCATTTACTCGATAAGCCCGAGTTAGCCGCTGAATGACGAAGAAACTGCACAAGCTCCAAATCCCATGTCGTCCATGTCGTACATCATACATGCAACCCCTTCCACCTTTACCATAAGCAAGCTCCTCCGCATACTGATTAGTGCGCACACGACACTTGGATTATGCTCCCTCCCATTCCAATTTAAACACACACAAGCACTCCGCCCCCTACCCCGTATTTCATGACATATTCATGTACCCGACCCCATTCCTCATTCCTCATGCGTAAATACCACAGCTCTTTTGAAACCCAAATCGCCCACGCCATGAATGCAAAGAAAGAAAGACTATAAGAAGAAGAAAGACAATAAAAGGGACTAATTAATACGCTCCACAAAAGGCCCTGGATACAAATAATCAGGACCGGAACGTTGTGTCAAGATGACCGCATAGCACGCTTTTGGAGTGTGGGTATCGTGCCTTGTACTCAAGCTGAGATCTGGAACAGCCTGGTAGACATGAAAGCAAGAAAGAAGACAAGCTCACAGCCATGAAAGCAAAAAATGGAATAAAAACAATGGCCCAAAAGAGAGAGGGAAAAAATGATAAGTGAGAATGTCAAACCGCTCTAAGCCCGCTCATTCACCGTCCATCGTCGCTTCGTATGAATCTTATCCCGGAAGCGATCCGCTTCCCCCACAGGGGGTGGTATACCCCACAGTCCGCCGAGTCCGCCGCCCAGCTGCGTGACTTTTAGCTCCTCCACGGGGGGTTTCTCTGAGCCGTCCAGATTGGTGGTACATAGCTTCATAGGACCGGTGAATACAGGTGGAGTTGATGTTCTGGGCGAGTCTTGGTCTATGTCCATCGCGGAAGAAGGAGGCGCGTAGTCAGGGAATCGTGGGGCGTCGTCCGTGGGGGTACGGGTGGCGGCGGCCGTGACAGTATTAGTGGCGGTGATGGTGGTGGCTTTGGGGGTGGCCCTGGTGGTGGTGGTGGTGGTGGTGATGGTAGACGCGACAGAAACGGAGACGACCGATTCGACAGATGTAACAGCAGTGACACCCGAGGAGGCCTTTTCCGTGGCGGGCGTCTCCTTCATCATGCTGAATTTCTTCTGGTCGAAATCTGGGAGCAGAGAGCCCAAGCTATTGGTATCATCACTGCCATCGTCCATGAGCCGTAAATTAGAAGGCCCAGCGGACCACAGCCCCGTGGTCGTTGTGGGCGATCGGTTACCCGGGCTCAAGGGACTGCCAGATCCGCTGGCGAAGCCGACCGAGGCGAGAGCAGGACCTCGCGGTAGAGGCGCGTACTGCGGCGCGGATTCTCGATGCATAACAGAGGGAAAGGCAGGGCTGGCGGAGGTGCTGCGGCTTCCAGTGGAGGAAAAGGGATCCGAGTACATGAACGGGCTCATGACGGGGCCGCCCATTGTTGACGTACGTCCCCTGGAGCCGGCGTTTGTGCTCCAGACGCCGGCCGCCGAGATGGACCGAGCTGAGTTGGGCGTCGTCGCGGTGCTTGGTCGACGGAGATGTTCCGTACTGGCCGAGAGGCGCAAATCGTACATCTGGTCTACCGGGACCATGGCCTTTGTGGATGGATCTGAGGAAGCAGATGTCGAGGACAGCAGTGCGCTGTAATCCAGATTTCGCTTTCTCGACGCCATTGTGATGGACGCGATTCCGATGTCCATCAAGACAGGTCGATGAGTGACGGCGCCAATGAGAGCATTGCAGCCAGCGCCGTGCGAGACCATGATGACAACCGTTTCGATGTCTTCGAGATCGTTTTCCGATTCTTGGCTGGTATCATGGGTAGCGTTGGTGGGGTGGGTATCATGCGTATCGTGGGTATCGTAGGTATCATGGCCATCGTGACCATAGAGGACTGCCTTGGCGATGTGATCCGCGGAAGATTCTGTCGAAGCATACCAGTTGACCAGTCTCGTCACACCGTTTCGAAACCGTTTGTGCATTGAAGCCCACTCTTCGCCCAACTGGCCGCTGTCGCCAAAGTCGAGGGGTGAGCGCATCGAGTCCCACTGGTAGTCCACAATGACGGTGGAATCTCGTGCGTGGGCGACGAAGCCTTCCGGTATGCTGCCGGAGCTTGACACAGCATGGATGGGCCTGGGCGCAGTATACCCCTTTCTCTCATCGGCGCCTCCGGGCAGAGCTGGACGCAGCGTCGACACGTTGATTGATGCATCGCCGTCCGTTGAAGGTGAAGACGGAGCATTGGCGGGACTTGTCAAAGGAGACTGCCACAGCGATCCTGAGGAAGGTCGAGGGGGCTCTGGCTCGCGAATGTCGGCGTAGATGCCATAGTCCTCTCGTCTCAGAAGCTCTGCCTTGGCACCACCCAGCATCAGAGCCGGACCTGGCGGAGGGGTAATATTTTCAAAGTACTCGGGTGACAACCATTCTCCCAGGAAAGAATCTAGTCGTAGAAGCGTCGATTTGAATTGGAACTGCGGTTCGGTCTGTGGTGGCGCCCGAGGTACAATGTGGTCTCGCGGACTGTAATCTGAATGGGCAAACGTCTGCGCCAAGCCTGAACTGATGCCAATGGACGTCTGTACGCATCGAAGAAAGGGCGAGCTGTGAATGACGACCTTGTATCGCCTAGGCTTGCGCTGCCGGGACGGGATGAGGCCTGCGGAGGTCTCATCGTCGGCTTTGGCCCGCTCGAGGATGCTGGCAATGTGGTTGCCGACCTGCCGCGCCTGAAGGAAACCGCCGTATGTGAGGGGAGGGTCGTAGGGTGTCGGCGAGGTCAAATGCCACGATTTGTCGGCTGCGTCCAGTCGACTTCCGTGTCTGTGAGGTGTCGGTTAGCAGCAATTCTATTCGACTTGACGTGACTTTGGGCGTCTTCTTTCGACGCCAGCCTTTACGCCTTGGACTCCAACGGTCTGTCGGTCGGTCGACTTGCCTGACAACAAACAAATAGGCCGGAGGCGAGTTGCTCATGTCGACGAAACTAGATACAGACGTACAGTTTGCCGGCCTGTCTGACAAGAAGACTGGCAGTCGTGGCAAGACGGAACAAGTCTGATAACTGCAGAGGCCACAGCAGTCAGAGCCCCGCGACGGGCTGCAGCGGATGGAAGCGTCGTAGCGATAGGTAGGTAGCAGCTTGTCTCACAAAAGCGGCCGATGACGCAGGTGAGAACGGTTGTGTGTGTGAATGAAGATGGAAATGGGGAATGGAGATGCAGCATCCGATCTGCGCGGGTCTGTCGCGGTTGATATATTTGGCTGTTGGTGACACTCGTGCGACGCGGAGGCGGAAAGATTGAGAAGTTGAGGGGCGAGACTTGACTAAGGTACATAGGTACCTCCTAATGTACCAGCCAGCTGCTAGAGTCACGGGGTCACCCGACATCAACTTTGCACAACTTTGCAGACAATGGCACAAAAGGACACATGTAAATCAAAGACAGACAGGGAATCTGACTTGTATCCATCGCTGATTTGTCGAGGAGTCGTCCGTGCCTCACGAGTCACGACACCCTTTGCAAATTGCGACCCTTTGCGTTGCCTTCACTGGCAGCGAAAGGTGTCATTTTTTGTCCAAATTGCGTCGCACAGCTCGCACAGTCCATTGTCGGCCGTCACACGGTCTTGCGGTGCTGAGCCAACTTGCAACAATCCCAAGAAAGCCAGTCGCCGCTCCATGTGACACAATTGGGTTTTCGCATGCTTCCCCGCGGGTTCATGCGATTCCGTGTACATACAATCATACATACATACCTATGTATGTACATGTGTACATATGTACATACAAGCTGCCAGCTGGGCCTGGAAGCCCAAAGCCGCCGCACTGTCTCGGACTTTTGGTGCATTCAACAGCCAGTCGCATACCTAGATGTGATAGAGGCTCGCCATCCGCGACGACATGTAACTATATACCTACCATGCCATGGCTCGGGTAATGCTAGATACCATGCTGCAGAGCATGTGAATCGTGATGCTCACTCGCGGGCCGCGGCGCATCATCAGCGCGTTCCAAGATTCCCCGCGCGTGAGACCCCCGCGCTAAGAGCCAAGATCGCGTCCCAGAGGCGAACGCATGCGTACATATGTACCTGGTACATTAACATTAGGTATGTACAGTTGTACATGCGGGGGAAGTTGCAACTTGCGACTGCAAGGCGGAAGGAAGTGGGGAACGGGTGCAAGACTCAAGAGCAAGCATGTGAAGCCATCTCCACCTGCACCAGTTCCACCATGGCCAATCGAGTCATTGCCATCGCCCTTTGTGGGTCGTCAACCCGTGGCCCCTCGGCAGAGCTCCTCCAGCTAGCAGCCGAGGCTGTGGAAGCCGTGACGTCGCAGCCATAAACCCGTGAGCCCGTGAACTGTAAAACTGCCTTCTCATCTACATACTTCCAAGTTCCAACATCATCATTAACCCCGGCGAATATCTACTTGCTTCTTTTCTTTTTCTGTCTTCCTGTCTGCCGTCAGTGGCTCGCCAGAGAATCAGCACAGAATCTCACTCACCAGACTCCATCGCCACACCCACATCCCGCAGTCGCCACCATGGTCGAGCAGTTGAGGTTCGACAACCAGGTCGTTGTCGTGACCGGCGCTGGCGGCGGTCTCGGCAAGGCCTATGCTTTATTCTTTGCCTCGCGCGGAGCCAGTGTTGTCGTCAACGATCTGGGCGCCTCATTTCAGGGCGAAGGCAAGTCCTCAAAGGTACGTAGGCGCCGAAACATAGCCGCTCTTTCACAAGCTTCTGCATGGCCTGGCTAACGCGGATTATCATGGGACAAACTTTCTCCGATCGATATAGGCTGCCGATGTCGTTGTCGACGAGATTCTAAAGGCTGGTGGCAAGGCCGCAGCCAACTACGACAGTGTCGAGAATGGCGACAAGATTATCGAGACGGCCATTCAGAACTTTGGCCGTGTCGACGTCGTCATCAACAATGCCGGGATTCTCCGCGATGTCAGCTTCAAGAACCTGACGGACCAGGATTGGGATCTCATCATGAAGGTCCACGTCAAAGGCGCCTACAAGGTCGCGCGCGCCGCCTGGCCGCACTTCCGGAAACAAAAGTATGGGCGCGTCATCAACACAGCTTCCGCTGCCGGCCTGTTTGGCAACTTTGGCCAGACCAACTACTCGGCTGCCAAGCTGGCCATGGTGGGCTTCACCGAGACTCTCGCCAAGGAAGGCGCCAAGTATAACATTCTGAGCAATGTGATTGCTCCCATTGGTGAGTGCGTTTGATTGAGATAGCACCAAAGAAACTAAACAGATGGGTTACTTTGCACGTGTCTTGTGTATGTGGCTAATGCGTATATTCTTCTTAGCTGCCAGCAGGATGACATCCACCGTCATGCCTCCTGATGTTCTGGAGCAGCTAAAACCCGACTGGGTAGTCCCTCTCGTCGCTGTGCTCGTTCACTCTAGCAACTCCACCGAGAACGGTGGCATTTTCGAAGTCGGTGGTGGCCATGCTGCCAAGCTCCGTTGGGAGAGATCGGGCGGCTTGCTTCTCAAGGCCGACAGCTCGTACACTCCCAGCGCCATTCTCAACAAATGGCACCAGGTCGTCGACTTCTCCAAGCCTCAGTACCCCAGCGGACCCAACGATTTCTTGACGCTACTCGAGGAATCGCAAAAGATGGGCCCTAGCCCGCAGGGCGACAAGATCGACTTCACCGGCAAGGTAGCCCTGGTCACGGGCGGTGGCGCCGGCATCGGCCGCGCGTACTGCCTGGCCTTTGCCAAGCACGGCGCAACTGTCGTCGTCAACGACCTTGCCAACCCTGACGATGTCGTGAACGAGATCAAGAAGGCCGGTGGAAAGGCTGTCGGTGTCAAGGCGTCCGCCGAGGATGGCGAGACGGTCGTCAAGGCTGCCATTGACAACTTTGGCCGCATAGACATCATTGTCAACAACGCTGGCATTCTCCGAGATAAGGCCTTTTCGAACATGGACGACTCTCTCTGGGATCCCGTCTTCAACGTGCATCTGCGTGGCACCTACAAGGTCACCAAGGCCGCCTGGCCCTACTTTCTCAAGCAAAAGTACGGTCGCGTCATCAACACGACCTCGACTAGCGGGATCTACGGAAATTTTGGCCAAGCCAACTATGCCGCCGCCGTAAGTACATGGCCCTATTGTGGTTAATACTTGCTTTCCTACGCAGGGCTAACAATGTATGTGCAGAAATGCGGCATTCTCGGCTTCTCCAGAGCCCTCGCCATCGAAGGCCAAAAGTACAACATCTTTATCAACACCATCGCCCCCAACGCCGGCACCGCAATGACAGCCACCATCATGCCGCCAGAGATGGTCCAGGCTTTCAAGCCCGATTACATTGCGCCCCTTGTCCTGGCCCTCTGCGGAGATAGCTGCCCGGACCCGACGGGAGGACTCTACGAAGTCGGAAGCGGTTGGTGTGGCAAGACCCGCTGGCAGAGAACGGGCGGACACGGCTTCCCGGTCAATGTGCCGCTGACGCCTGAGGAGGTGGTCAGTCACTGGAAGGATATTGTCAATTTTGACGATGACCGTGTCGATCACCCAGAGAAGGCTCAGGATTCGATGATGAAGATTATGAGTAACATGGAAAATGTTGCGGAGAAGGTATGAAGACTTTTTGTTTGACCAAGTCATTTTTTTTTCCTTTGCATGTTTCTTCTCTTCTTTTCCAAACTGTATTCTCCTTGTTCTACTCCATGTATACATAGTTTTAGGAACTAGAACAAAGGAACAAAACATGTAGCACCCCAAAATACGTCCATCCCATTCTCGGTTTTCACGCACACACACACACACGAGCAAACCCCTTCAACTTTTTAAAGAACCTTCTTCTTTCTTCCCTGGCTAATTCATCGCATAAAACCCAGAAGGAAAACACCCCTGAATCCTCCCCCTCCAGCAACGAGTTCCTCCAAGCCATCCAATCCACCATCGGCAAACCCGGCCCCCCCAACGAATTCCGCTTTGAAGAACGCGACTCCATCCTCTACAACCTCGGCCTTGGCGCCAAACACTCCGAACTGCAATACGTCTACGAGGGCTCCGAAGACTTCCAAGTCCTGCCCACCTACGGCGTCATCCCAGCCTTCTCAGCCGACATGCCCTTTGACTTTGGGACCATACTGCCCAATTTCTCGCCCATGATGCTCCTCCATGGGGAACAGTATCTCGAGATTCGCAAGTTTCCGCTCCCGACGAGTGGTGTGCTCGAGTCACGGGGGGAGCTAGTCGAGGTAGTGGACAAGGGGAACGCGGCAGTTGTGCGGTCCGCGCTTACGACGGTAGATAAAGAAACGGGTGAGGATGTGTTTTATAGTGAGATGGTAGTATTCGTGAGAGGCAGTGGCGGGTTTGGGGGCGTGAAGAAGGGCCAGGATAGGGGCGCGGCGACGGCAGGGAATGTGCCGCCAAAGAGGGCGCCGGATGTGGTTGTTGAGTCGACGACGGGGGAGAATCAGGCTGCTATATATCGACTGAGCGGGGATTACAAGTATGTTTCTTCTCTTCTGTGTTTTCTACCTTGCTTTCCCTTTAACTTTTCTTGCTTCTCCCTTTTCCTCTCTCTATTCTCTCTCTTTCCATCCGCCTCAAATCAAACGACTAACTCGCCGGTGCTCCAAACCAAAACAGCCCCCTCCACATTGATCCGTCTTTCGCCAAAATGGGCGGTTTCAAAAAACCTATCCTCCATGGCCTCGCCTCCTTCGGCATCGCCGCCAAGGCCATTTATGAGGCCTTTGGGCCCTACAAGAATATAAAGGTCCGCTTTGCTGGCACCGTGGACCCGGGCCAGACGCTCGTCACGGAAATGTGGCGCGAGTCTGAATCTAGGGTTGTGTTTCAGACGAAGATCAAGGAGACGGGCAAGTTGGCTATCGAGGGGGCGGCGGTGGAGTTGTTACCCGATGGAGGGCAGAGTAGCAAGATTTAGTGTTTTAGGGAACAGCAGGTACATGTATTACCGTCTAGGTCCAGTTTATGGAGGCAACGTATGTATGTGTAATGTTGAAGAAAGTCTGAAAGAGAAGTCAAAAGGATCAAAATCTTCAGATGTGTATGTGCTCTGAAATGGCAGAAAAGGGGGGGCCGGGGCGTAGATCCAAAATAAAAGCCGTTCACGCCACTGCCACCATCATTGAAACACCATCATTGCAATTCAAGGGGAATTCGCACTGTGCTTCCACGCTTCCATCAGACTGGCAACGATACAAAGTATTGGGGTATGGCCGCAGTAGATAGGCCAGGTGTGCAGGAATCGGCCTGGGCTACAGGGCTAACAACATCCAGTCACAGTGTAGCAATGAGGAGGATAGCCAGAGTTTTGGTCATATTGAACATCGTGTGAAATAACTTGTAGAGACGAACTGCGCGCCAGGTACGATTTCAGTCGGCGCCAGGTACGACCCATTTTTGACTCCACTTTTCTCTTCGAGCATGTACCTCATCAACTTACAGTGCAAGTCAGCAGGACCAAACAGTACGATGTTACGACTGCCTCAACACGAATGCACGGGCCACGG
>SRQG01000379.1:0-26587 GCA_018360325.1 Claviceps aff. humidiphila group G2b | reverse complement strand
TGAAGAGAGGTATCTCTACATACTAAAATGTATGAAGAGGTACATACGTCCATTTTAGGCTTAGCGTGGTCATGCGTGTTCAATAAAGCAGATAGGCGTGTTTATGTACTCAATAAGAGCCGCCGACGGCCGTTGGCGATGGGAGATCCCTGACACCTGTCGGCATGGTCTGCTCGTTTGCCGCCCCACGATGCATCAAGGTATTATACATATGTATACGGAATAAATATCATCATCTAGGTACTCTATTTACGGAGTACTACCTATGTATATCTTCAGAATGTACGGAGTAAGATGCTGTTATCAAGGGAGCTCGTGACCTTAAGTTGTGCATGTATACGTAATATACCGCAAAATGCACAGCCTTTTTCAGAGCCTGCTCTAGTCTGAGTCGCTTCAGTCAGATTCGGGATTCACCTCCTTGTGCGCTTCTCGGTGTCCCATTATCCATAGCATCGCGCTGGTCGAATCTCCTTCTCCTGAGCGCTTCGGGACTTGCTTCTTTGCAAGCGCTTTCTACTCCGGAGCCGGGGGCTGATTCGTTGGGCCAAGGCCAATTGCCAAATTACCTTTTATGCACATGTAATGTGAAGCTGTAACAGTAGGTAGGTATGCATGTATTCCGTCTTTGCCAATCCCTGACGTATATCGTGCCGGCTGCTAAGAGCCTAAGCCCGAGGACAGGGGCTCGGTGTCGCGACTCCAACGTCGCATCATGATCGTTTTGGGCAATTGTTCTTCATCTGAGGCTTCTGAGCGACCGCAGAATCCGTCACCTGTAACTAAGATAAGCCTATGGCTTGTTTGTTGTCATCAGTCGCTTTGACTGGTATTTGTCGCGAGACACGGGAAAGAAAAGGAATTTCCGCAGGCCCAAAGTCCGTCCGTATGTATAAGCCCAAGCGGATACAGGACTGAAAGCAAATGACAAAAGATGGAGCGCGAAGGGCGGAGTTCCGGCCGTATTGTTAATTTGTTCCTTTGAAAAGCAATACAAGTGATGTAGCAATGCAGTAATATCGGCGTAATGCAAGGCAAAGTGGCAAAGCAGAGAGACCCTTTGGCTTTTCCTTGGCTTCTTGGCGCCCCTGTGGATTGATGTTGCCTTGGGCCGCTTTCTCAGAAAGTCCGACAAACGCCATGGAATTGATAGAACAAGGGCAGTCGCGTTTCCGTCTTGTGTTGCAGTTTTGCTGCAGGCGCCGCCGTTCTTCATCATCAACCCGTGAATAAGCAGCATGTGAGATTCTCCCCTACCTAGATCCCTGAATCCCTTGATGCCTTGATCCCAGGCGGAAGCAAACTGTACTGTGCGGCGCAGCGGCTGAAGGAAACAATAAAGACCAAACAGAGGGAACGAGTAATTCAATTATTCATCAACAGGCTTGCTTACGCTTATGTCTATTGCGCCCTGTCCTGTATTCGTGCATCTCCCTCCAAATGTCTTTCTTGAAACCTGGATTCCATTTGGCGGCAACATGTGCCGAGCATTCCCGAAGGTGGAACAAGGCGAAGCAGTGGCGTATCGATCATGATGTGATATGTATCATCTCACTGTCGCAGGCTCGTGCCAAACCGCATCAACGCCACTCCATGGATGGTGATCATTGATGATGAAGTCAATTTTATCGTACCGTAACGTTATAGTTTATTCTGAGTGCGGTTAGAGTTTGCTATTTTACCGCATACCTACCTACCTATACGATGGACTCGCGCCCGAATTAATGGGGGCCGGTCACGTTATTAATTGTGATGAAAAGCCCTGATAAAAACTCGCACTTTCGTCCGCGGCGCAAAGAACGTTGCAGCTTGCAAGTTGCCGCTCCCTCAAAATTTTGGGTCAACTACATAGGTACCTATGTATGTACATATGTACCTAGGTACATACATACAACTCGTCAACGAAGATAAAGTAAGCCGCTAAGTTTAGCCCTTGCCGCTAGCTCGCTGGCAGATGCAGGTTATCAGTGCTCGAACCCGATAAACCCCGCCCTTTTGCCCGATGGGTGACCTTTAGCACCCGACGTCTGATTCTCGCAACGTGCGACAAAATGCAGGACGTTGCTAAGAATAAAGAAAGAATATGAATTGTGAGTCGACGGTTGCCGCAGGTAAACGATGTCACTCGACGCGCTGCGACATTGCATGAACTGTCAGGGCCGCACGGGAGTGGAAAAGAACACCATGATGCTCCGAGGCGAGGCCACAGAATTCCAGAGCTTGCTTCTGACGTTGGATGGCTGCAATGTTGCAATGTTGCAATGCTGCATGCAGTGTGGATCTTTACGGGAATCCTCGGTTCTGGTTCGCAGAAACGAGATTGTTCGTTAAAGCAAGATTGTTAACTGTAGAGTATCGCATCTTGGCTGGCGGCGGAGTGTCCTCCATGTCCTCCATCAAGTCACCAGCTTGCCTTGTTCGCTTCTCACGAGTCAAAAATAGGCAGGCCGAGAACGATGCCAGTTGCTTCGCCATGTCTATTCATGTGAAACTCAAGCTGCTCGATGCATCTCCAGAACACAGGAGAGGCGTCTAATCTGAGAAAATGGCTGGCTGGGCTTTTGCTTATTTCTGATCGAGGCCAGCCCTTGGGTATGTACCGATATTGCGAGATGGCCGCCTGCTACGGTTACCCGATGGCTCCCTCAGGCGCGAAGTTGCTTTGACTGGTATGTATTCCGTATTGTGGCGCAAACAGATCGTACATTGTACATGTGCGGAGCGCGGAGTGCATGTCTCCCGCTTCCCATCATGTGCCTGCGAACACATCGATACCTTACCTACATCATCTATAATAAGGTTGGGACAATTGCGGAGCCCCTAACCCAAAACGCTCTTTTCCCTGAAAACTGGGGCCTTTCGTTTTTTCCTGTTCTGAGATTCTCACTTTTCGGTCCTGCCAAAAAGTCGCCCCGCACAATTGGCGCTGAACCGCCGTATGTACCATCCGCAACTCTCTCTTTTTTGAAGTTGAAGGGAGTATTTCTGTTCGCAATCTGCACCGCCGCGGCGACGCAGTCGCCCGCCATCCCGCGCTCTGTGAAGGGCCCCTAATAAAATCCCCAGAGCAGCCGCAGGCACATCCCCCCGGAGGCCACCTAAACCTCACCTTTCCAGCCCGACTCTCTCCAACCCGAAGCGAAGCGAGGCGAGTCTTCCTTCGCCCCGAAGCGCAGCGTAGGGCCGCGACGGAAGTATCTCGTACATGTACATATGGGTCTACCTACCTATGTCTTTCTCCCAACCCCTGTACCAACCGCTTGTCTCGTATGTATGACTGACGAACTGGCCCGTGACGTGACGGCCATTGAAATTGTCGGACAACAGAAATCGGACATGGAATTGGCATTGAACAAATATGTATCGGCTACTGTGTTGAACTCGGCCGTCGGCTTTGATTCGAGAACAGGCCCACAGAAAGCCCGCCGAACGGAGTTCGCAGCTAAAACTGCTTAGCCCGCCGGACGTTGCGCTGCCAAGAAGGTTGGCATGGCATGGAAGGGAAGCTTCAAGCACGGGCTATACGTATTCATTGTTGTAGCCGGTAGGTATTGGAAGCACGCGTGGATCGAGGGCTTTTTGCGCCGGGCGAGTTTAGTGCAGTAATAGTCATATATGTAGGTAGTCACTGTAAACTGTACAGTTGTTGCAACGGCGGCGCGCGCATTCAACGGCTTCACGGCCATGTACCGCATTACCTCACGAAACTCGACTTGGAGACGTACGTGAAATATATCGTTGGGTCGGACTTCCCCAGAGAGAACTGATAGAAGCAAAGCCGTTCCGCGTACATCCCAATTCGCCGACTGCCTATTCCCTGCTTCCTTGGCCGCAGCCTGCTCCTGACCCCTTGCTCCTTCCTTGCTCCCCTCACCTCTTTCGCCGCGCCACCCCACCCCATGCACACGCCCTCTCCCCCGTGCCCTTCTTTTTAGCTCCCCAGACCGCGCCATCTGGACCAACCACGCGTCGTCATCCGCCTCCCTTGCTCGGCCACCCGACGGCAGCATCTCGAGCTTCGATGCAGAGCTTCATTCTCGTTGGCTGTTCGTCTTTGTTCAGGTGCTGGATTCTTGGATAAGAGCACTTCTCGCGGGCGTCTGTGCTGCGACGGGATGCAAAAAGGCAAAAGGCAACGAGCAAGTAAACGCCATCTCCGCCCGTCCCTCCCTCAATCCCTTCCCTTGGTTGGCTTGGATCGTCGGCCGCACACCCCTCTCCCCCACCTTCACCCCCCCTTTTCCCCTCCAGCCCCGGCTTGGCCTTCAAGCCCATCTTGCAGCCGTTCCCCTCGTCTTTCTGCCCCTCGTCCTGCATCTTTCTCCATCCCTATCCGCCTCCACCACCTCCAGGCTCCCAGTCCGCATCTTGTTGCTTTGTCGTCGAGTTGTTGGTGTTGGATACGACAGAACATACGGCTGCCACATCTAGGACAATCCATCTCCCGTTGGCCGCTTCTCCATACACTACTCCCGGCCTATTGCCGCGAGCTTTGGCTGCGTCTCGACGTCTCTAATACCAGGCGACCCCAGTGCTTCGCTCGCATCCCCCTCCTCCTCCTCCTCCTCCACCTCCACCTCCACCACCCGCTTGCAGCAACACCACCACCACCGCTGCCACCACCACCACCACCACCTTCTTCTACTCCTCCACGGTCGCGCGCGCGTCCACTCTCGGCCAAGACCCCAGTGATCACTCGCACTTCCTCTCTGCATTCGAGCCTCTGTTCTCTGTTTCGCGCTGCGCCTCAACCGCTTCTGCCAAATCCATATCTCGCCGCGCGCCTCGGCCACTTGCTTTGGGCCTCGACTCCACACGTCCACACGTCGCGCCCGCAACACGTTGCAGCCAGACGTCGTCGCTTTGGACCTCGTGTCCGTTGCGCATCCCGTGGCTTTCGTATCCCTTGTCGCATTCGCGCCGCGCCAGCGCGCTTATCAACAGGTAAATCAAGAAGAGCCCGTTTCTCTGCTGCCATCTTCGTCTGTTACGGCCGTGTTGGACCTTGTACCTGCTCTTTGTTTCTGTTTTTTGTTTCTGTTGCATCTGTTGCTCTTCTCAAATGGTTTCTTCTGCCGCTGTCTCGTCATCGTCGCCGTCATCATCATCATCGTCGTCATCGTCATCACGCGTGCTTGCAAGTTGCGGGGCTATTTTACTGCCCGCTACCCGCTGCGCCTCTCGTCCTCTCGTCTGGTCGAGTGCTCGTATCTGCCTGCAGGTCGTCATTTCCTCATCCGCCACCGCGGCACTATCTGGAGCGGCTGCGTCTATTGCTGCCGCCGCTGTCCCGAGCTTGGCTTGATCTTGGCCTCCGGGTCTTGGCCTTGGTCTTAGCCGCATCGATCCGCCCGCATCTGTTGGCGGCCCCCTCCAACGCGCAAACTTCCCGTTGGTGAGGATCCCCCTGCGCCACCAACACGCCTGTCACCGTCGCGGCCAGCGTTGTACTACCTCGTTTCCCAGGGCCTGCTGCATGTTGCGCCTGCGCCTGTTGCGCCTGTGCACAGCGTTTTGTCTGGCTGCTTCGTTGCGGCGCTTTCGTGCTTTGCGGGTCCTCCGCTTCTGCCCGCTTATTACCGTATACCGCCTTCCGCCTTCGTCTCCCGCTTTCCACCTGCCAAATAGACGCCCCACGGTACCACGACTGCCGACCGCCTTCTCGTTCTGCACGATCTATGCACGCACGTTGGTTCATGCCTGAGCTTCCATACTCACGAAACGTCGTCGCCGCTCACAACCTGCCGCGGTAACTTTTTCCATTCGAAATGTATGCCGAAAAGTCCAACAGTGCGGACAGTGCAACGATCGATCCCGCCGCTCTCAGTTCTCCAGGTGAGCTTTTGCTCCATCCGTTACTCGCGAAAGCCATCCGCCGCCAGGAAGCCATCGTTGAAAGACTGGACCATCTGCGCGTCTCCTCGAGGCCTGATCTGTTGCGGAAACTCGGCTTCGCGTTGGAGTCATAAACGGCGGCTTGTCTTCCGATATGGTGCAAACGCGCTTCCAAAGTTTGCGTTGTTCGCATTGTTGACCATGGATTTCATGACAGCCGTATCCAATTCGACGCTTCGCGGTCTGAAGCGGAGTCGACCCTCGGACTCTCCAACTATTCTGCAGCCCCGTGATGACGGTATGTCGTGGCAGGTGTCGCGTAACTTGACTTCTCTTTCTCGCCTTGCGCTACCACGCGCAGTGCGACTGTGCGCCACTAGATGACCCAGGGAGCGCCAACGCGACTTTTGGCTTCCACGCTGCCGGACTGTGTGACGCGGAAGATTATCCTGATAGCTGACGCAGATGGGATGACGAGACGAACGTGTTGGAGTTTTGTTTGAGAGCTGTTTTTCCTGGTGTTTTTTTTTCCTTCTCTTGTTGACAAATTTATGCGCTCCTCGTGAGCTCGACAAGCACATCCAGATACTGACATTTCTGCTTTTCTTTTTGCTACTCATGGCAGCCATTTCTCCGCCTCGACTCAAACGAATAAGGCCAATGAAGCCATCCGAAAGTCCTGTACAGCCGCTCGCGGCCGCGCCGGCAGCGGCCGGTGCGAATCAGGCTGCAGCACCGCCCAAGACTCCCCAGTCGAAAAGCACTACGCTACCGAGCCAGACGACCCCTGCCACATATGGCCCAGCTCAAACGGCTGCCGCTGCACCTCCCAAAACGACGCCGACGAAATCCACTATCAAAGCCTTACCGACAGTCAGAGACCATACCACGGACCAACTGAACCCGGCCGGAGACGAATATCTGCCTAGGGAAACGGACGAATTTGGTGAGAAAAAGGTCATGGCTAACGGCCAGCTCCTTGGGAATCGCACATATCGATGCCGAACCTTCCTCGTTCCGAACAGAAGCGACAAGCTCTTCATGCTTGCCACCGAATGCGCCAGAGTACTGGGCTACCGTGATTCGTATCTGTTGTTCAACAAGAACCGATCACTCTTCAAGATCATTGCCAGCCAGGCCGAAAAGGATGACCTCGTACAGCAGGAAATACTACCGTTTTCGTATCGCTCGAGACAGATTGCCATTGTGACGGCCCGATCCATGTTTCGACAGTTTGGCAGCCGCGTGATTGAGAATGGTCGCAGAGTCAGGGACGATTATTGGGAAACCAAGGCTAGGAAACAAGGCTTTACCGAAGCAGACCCGGCTGGCGAGAAGAGACCAGGCGCGGCCAAAGCCCGCGAGGCTGCGGAGGCACAGAACAATCTCCTGATGAGCGGGCCTCACACGGAAATTGTGTACAATAACACTCCTGGACCCTATCCTGGTGCTCCACCAACACATCTAGTCCAACAAGGTATGATGGGAGTGCCACCCGTGAACATTTCAAGAACACCTGGATTAATTGTCGGGACAGAGTTAGGCGATACTCGCCCAAGGGATTTCAGCGGCATAGTGAAAGGCGGCCCTCGCCAGGAGATCTCTGGTCCCGCATATCAAGACCAGACGAGGCCATCGCCATTGGGCGAGATTCACTCTCAGGCTCACCATGCCGCAGACTTCAATAGATCTGTCAACCAACAGCGCGATATGAGGGGCGACTATCTGCACGGAATCTGGCGTCGTCCCCACGAACAGCCAGCTTCATCGTCGTTGAATCCCGCCGTAGGATCCGCAGATACAGCGGCCGCGACGACCAGGCCATCGAGCTCGCCGCATACCACCGCTGCCGGCGCGTCGCAGCAGCCAGTGGTGTCCTCTCACAGTCCGCAGATGATGATGACGGCGCCTCCTTACTCGCAATCTATCCACGCCCAAAACACCCTTGGTCAGTAACTACCCCAATATTTCTCTATTCCCCTTTGCTTTTTCGCTCTCCTCGTAACGAATATGCCCTACTTGAACGGCATGATCAATTTCTTGGTTATGCCTCGCAACTCTGCCATGGGATGTAGCACACGAAATGAATGATTACTAAATGGCACAATTATAGGCTCGACTAGCGGAGGCATGAGTCAAGGTGCACCAGGCGGATATAGCTATCAACCAAACCAGGCTATATGGTCACAGAGCAGCCAGGCTCCTCACCACGGCTACGGTGGATATACTACGCAGTCTCAGGGCCACCACCCTTCACAATCTCCAGCTCCCCATCTGCGTCAATCTAGCACGGGTCAGATCCAACCAAACATGCCCTTTCCAGGTATGGGAAGCATGCAATATGGCTCCGGCCAGGGCATGTATCCTGCAGACCAGACGCCTCGGCAGTATCTGCCTCAAGGGGCTCCCGGAGGACCACAGACATCACAGCAGTGGTCTGGCCAGCACTCGCCACCTCAGTGGTGGACACAGCCCCAGCAGCCGCAGTAAAGTCCCAGCTCCTCTTTCGTTCTTTCGTTCTTTTGTTGTCTCCCGGTGTCATGAAGCTTTTCGATGATGTGTCCTCCTCGCAGGTGAGGAGGGCGGGGACTCCGACGGTTGACACTGGTGGATGTTGCTTGTATTAGCCTGATCATTTTCTTTTCATGTGGCCACCGTCGTCACAATATCCCAGGATACCCAAGATTACAGACCGGTTATGGAGGCTATGTGCTTTGGGCATCTGAGCCTTTTGAAACGGTGTATAGCATTTTGGCCGGGACTGGATAGAGGAGTTGGGCGGCAGGTTCAAGTTGTCATTGATTCTCTTACTTTTTTGGATCACTATTTAGGGATACGTTTTCGTTACTTGACTGGGGTTTTCTCAGCTGCGTCTTCTATTCAATGGTCTGCGTGGTACATGCTCCATGACGCTTTTTTTACTTAACAACTCAACGTTTTTCTACGACGAGGTTTTATTATACATTTGCTGTCCCGCATTCAAGGTGATTCTGGCGTCCGGGTTTGTGCCTGGATACTCTCTTATTGTGCGGGTATACGGTGGGTGGAATGGAGGGGTGGTACACGCTTCGGCAAGGGGGCCGTTCGTGTGCCCTGCTTGCTATACGGGTGGGGAAGTCTCGCGTGAATGGATTTTGAGCAGCTATATGCAGTTGGGGCATATTCATGAGACTTTGTTAGGTTGTTGATAGTGGGGAGGTTGATGGGAAATGCTGACTATCAGAGAGGAAAGGCTTTGATGATGATGAGAGCAAAGACGCCGATTCCATCAGGGAAAGACGTCATTTACAAGGATGGGAAGGTCTCAGAAACCCAAGTCTCCTCTCCTCCATCTCCGTCTTCTATTCTGCTCCCCGTTCCATGGACTATAGATAGACATCTGTCTCTGCGTCGCACTGCGTCGCACTATTTCCAACACAACGAACGCGAGCCGCCGGGGGATTTCACCTCTTCTCTTCTCCGCGGGCCTTTGAGAACACTAACACTGTCCGCATCGTCCCTTTCTCGTCTCTTCTCTGGAGATGGCTCTCCAGGATGGGTGGTGGAACACTTTGGCTGGCCTTGCTTCTCTCATGTTGGTGATTCTTCTGAAAGTAGCCGGGCTTTCTTGCTTCCTTTCTTCGTTATCATTGTTGGTGGTTGCTTGGGCTAGTTGGGCTTCAGTGTTTACTCCATCCCTTTGGTTAAGTTGGGTTGCGCTTGTGGGAGAATATGGAATCTACGAGGCGGCGAATAAAGTCGAAGTTGAAGGTACCTATTGTTTGCGTTTTGGTTTTGGCCTAGGTCCAAATGTGTTGGCTGTTGAGTTTGCAGCCCCTCTCATCGTTTTTTTTTTCTATTTTTTTTTATAACGGCCTTGTGTTTGACTTGTCTGCATTGGAGGGTTGACATTTTAGGATTGACATCCTAGGAAGGGGAGGTACCTGGACCGGCAAATCGTCTTCTTCCTTGCCGTACCTATGTCCCGGTGCGTCTTCTTGTCTTAGTTTCTCCGCTATTTCAAGTCCTGAGCATTGCGTGGGTGACTAGTTTTTTACGTTGCCTTGTTTCTCTCTACCGAACATTGTTGTGCGAGTCCGAGATTAGTGTTCTGTCGATTCATCAAGGAGAGTGTGCGTCAGGTTTTCTGCAGTTTGAAAGAGAGGGAGGCTTTTCATGTTTATTTTTTGAATAAGAAATATTGTCTGTCTTTTATATGCAATACATACACGCAGTGCGCACGCATGCATGCATTCAACATCATGATAGACGATGAACGGTCATGGCATGATTCCCCTTGTCGGCATCGTTGTGTGACTCGTACATTGAGACGAAGCTTCGCGAATGCCGAGCCATGTAGTATTATATCCAGTTTCCTCTCCTCATTTATCACATGGTACGTATACACATCACCCGATAGTTTGGTGGTCAAAGATGGCCATGGGTCTACCTACCTACATACCTATGTTGACAGTTAACACCGCTGCCTCGGCCGCACACTGAGTATACGAACCGAAGCTTTACGCAATACCGAGAAGCCGTGTAGCTGTGACATAAAGTCCCTGTTCTCAACTTCTCTTTGATGACACGACACCCTCGACACGAGGCTCTACGCACACAGAGAAGTCATCAAGATAAATATAGCCGCAAGGCCTTCTTCTGGTAACACTTGCTCGACCCTCCCTCCCCATGTCTCGTATTTCAGTCGCAGGTACTTCAGGTGTCAATCAGTATCATCTCAGTGGCATCTCTTAGGCAGGAGGCATATAGGCGTGAAAGCGACCACCAACCAGGCCACACAAGTTACAACAGACAAGCCCCTCGGGCCTCGATACACACACGTGTGATATACGACCCGTAGTATTCACGACACTCGTGACCCAAGCCAATCCCCCTCATCATACAATATATTTGTCCAATTCAAACCAAACAACATAAAACGCAGCAGCGTTTCCTACCCGCGCACCAACGCCAGCGCCTCTAGTCACTCTCATCCCCCCCCAACGCCTCATCCCTCTCCTCCATAACCAAAGCCCCCTCCTCCACCACATCCTGCATCTCATCCACCGGAGCCCCCGTATCATCAACCTCCTCTTCCTCCTCCTCCTCCAGCTCATCCTCCACCTCCTCTTCCCCTTCTTCATCCTGCTCTTCCGGCTGTTCCTCCTCCACATCATGGTCCTCTTCATCATCCTGCCCCGCATCTCGCTCGTCTTCCGTGAGATCGGCCTCTACATCTCCCTCGTGCTGGCTCTCCATGCGGGCCTTTTTACTTCGTGGGCCGGCGGCGTCCCTGTCGGAGGGAGTGGGGGGGTTAGTTGTGGAGGTGTCGCCGTCGGGATTGTTGGTGTTAGTGTTGGGATCGGGATCGAGTTTGGAGGATTTGGTGCGGCGGCGGTAGTCGGTGCGTTTGTCGGATCGGATTTGGTGGTATTCTTTGGGAAGTCGGGGTTAGTACTTTTGTTTCAACTTGTATATGTATGTGTGTGTATGTAGGTGTGGTGTATGGTAGAGGGGTGTTTTTTGGGGGTTTTTTTTTTGCGTGTCTTGAAAAGATTCGTTTATTTATGTCATGTGTGTAGAATCGTAGATCGGGGTCGGGAAGGGCGCGTGAAGCACAAAAGGGCGGAGGGCGGAAGGAGAGGGTCAACGGTCAACGGTCAACGAACTGGCAAATTCAGCCTCAAGGGGCTCTTTGAAAAAAGAGAATTGTATGTCGTCGAGGGCTTGGAAAACGTCTGCGGGTAATATAGTCTTTTTGTTGGCGTTGATGGTACGTTCATTCGCACTATTTTGGTATTACAAGTTAGTTACTGGGGTACTTTCTTCTTGACAGACGGATACACCTTAAATTAAAAGTGACATTATAGAAAGAGGAGAACGAACTGCGCGGCAAGGTAATTGATAAACACGGTTGCGCTCTTGCTCATAGCCAAAGCCGCAGTGGCCTGTATCTGCGCATTCGGAGGCAACACGCCCTTGGCGAGTCTCGTGATGATGGACTTGGGCAGCGCAAGGTCCTATATTCGGTATAGAAATGTGAGAAAGGTGCCCCTCGGAATATTGGTTGAGAGATGTCTGGGGATGGTCATCTCGCGAGACTTCTTCCCTCTCTCCTTGCACATCTCGGCCTCTCCTGACACACTCTCACACACATGTAAATATATATATTCATATACACACATACATATACAAGTACACATACACGTATATATGCCCATCCGTGCGTGTATATCCACATATATATGTAAGTGCATACATAGACATATACATCTACATGTGTGTCCCCCAACGAACCCCCCGCGGACCAAAGACAATATACACCATACCTCAATCGTCACATACTCCCTCTCCCTCTCCTTCTCCCGTCCCTCCTTGCTTCCCCCCGTCCCAGAAGACTCAGACGACCCAGGAAGCCCATCCACCGAGGCCGACGCCGAGGGAGCCTTGTCGACGAGTCGCGTACGAGCCGGCAGCGGCGCAGCATCTGATGATTTCCGAGGCGGCATTGCAACACGTGAACCGGTATTTGTGCAGAACGCGTCAGGGGATAGTTCTCGCGCGGAGGTGAGGTGGGTTGGGTGTACGGAGTATGTGTGTATGTAATCGGACGTCTGAACTTCGGGAAGGGATCCCTTTGAAGGGGGAGCCGCCGCGAAGTTGGCGACGCGTTTGGAACCGGTTCCACGAGTCTGGGGCGTTACGCGTAGAGTGCGACTCGCCGACTGCAGCCACACAGTTTGGCTGTGGTGGGGTTTCCATTGCGCCACAGTAGGGCGCTGCGCCGCTGATCCCTCAGAGATGCTCTAAGGAGGTACATATGTACATACATAGGTACATACATATGTAATTCGTGTTGGATGTCGCAGCCTCACATCCGGGCTCATAACCTGTCAGATGATAGATCTGTGAGAATGTGAATGATAGATGAAGATGATCAAACTAGAATCTGACCACCTGTGCGGAACAGAGAAGGCTATGTACATGAGGGCAAAAGCCCTAAGGAACTACCAGCCGATATAAAGCCATCTGCGACCATTTGATCAGTGCCGATTTGCTCAAGACGGAAAAGACCTTCTTTCGTCTTTTCAATAACCCATTTGTACCGCAAATCGATGTGTCGAGTGCGGCCTCGCGACTTCTTGTCCAAAACATTGGCTTTGGCGTTTTGGCTATCTGTGAACAAAAGAAGTGGACGCCGCTGTCGAATGCCGAAATCTTCGAGAAGCTTGGTAACCCAAATCATGGATAGACCTGTTGGTGTTAGGTTGATGAATTCCGCCTCCGTCGAACTGAGCGCTACCAGAGTTTGCTTTTTGGACTGCCAAAGGACAGCATCACCAGCAACCATGACCACATGGCCAGCGGTAGATCTCCGAGTATCGACTATGTGGCGCGAACAGCGCACCCAAGGACGTTCACGTCCGTCTTATGAAACATCTTTGGCGGTACCTTTCTGGTACCCAGGACATGGGCATCATGCTCGGCGGTGTTGTTTCTGACGGACATTTTGATGACAAGGAGCTCATGCTCCAAGTCAAGGGTTTTAGTGACGCTTCTCTTGCCGACAACCTTGATACTCGGAGATCTACCGCTGGCCATGTGGTCATGGTTGCTAGTGGTGCTGTCCTTTGGCAGTCCAAAAAGCAAACTCTGGTAGCGCTCAGTTCGACGGAGGCGGAATTCATCAACCTAACACCAACAGGTCTATCCATGATCTGGGTTACCAAGCTTCTCGAAGATTTCGGCATTCGACAGCGGCGTCCACTTCTTTTGTTCACAGATAGCCAAAACGCCAAAGCCAATGTTTTGGACAAGAAGTCGCGAGGCCGCACTCGACACATCGATTTGCGGTACAAATGGGTTATTGAAAAGACGAAAGAAGGTCTTTTCCGTCTTGAGCAAATCGGCACTGATCAAATGGTCGCAGATGGCTTTATATCGGCTGGTAGTTCCTTAGGGCTTTTGCCCTCATGTACATAGCCTTCTCTGTTCCGCACAGGTGGTCAGATTCTAGTTTGATCATCTTCATCTATCATTCACATTCTCACAGATCTATCATCTGACAGGTTATGAGCCCGGATGTGAGGCTGCGACATCCAACACGAATTACATATGTATGTACCTATGTATGTACATATGTACCTCCTTAGAGCATCTCTGAGGGATCAGCGGCGCAGCGCCCTACTGTGGCGCAATGGAAACCCCACCACAGCCAAACTGTGTGGCTGCAGTCGGCGAGTCGCACTCTACGCGTAACGCCCCAGACTCGTGGAACCGGTTCCAAACGCGTCGCCAACTTCGCGGCGGCTCCCCCTTCAAAGGGATCCCTTCCCGAAGTTCAGACGTCCGATTACATACACACATACTCCGTACACCCAACCCACCTCACCTCCGCGCGAGAACTATCCCCTGACGCGTTCTGCACAAATACCGGTTCACGTGTTGCAATGCCGCCTCGGAAATCATCAGATGCTGCGCCGCTGCCGGCTCGTACGCGACTCGTCGACAAGGCTCCCTCGGCGTCGGCCTCGGTGGATGGGCTTCCTGGGTCGTCTGAGTCTTCTGGGACGGGGGGAAGCAAGGAGGGACGGGAGAAGGAGAGGGAGAGGGAGTATGTGACGATTGAGGTATGGTGTATATTGTCTTTGGTCCGCGGGGGGTTCGTTGGGGGACACACATGTAGATGTATATGTCTATGTATGCACTTACATATATATGTGGATATACACGCACGGATGGGCATATATACGTGTATGTGTACTTGTATATGTATGTGTGTATATGAATATATATATTTACATGTGTGTGAGAGTGTGTCAGGAGAGGCCGAGATGTGCAAGGAGAGAGGGAAGAAGTCTCGCGAGATGACCATCCCCAGACATCTCTCAACCAATATTCCGAGGGGCACCTTTCTCACATTTCTATACCGAATATAGGACCTTGCGCTGCCCAAGTCCATCATCACGAGACTCGCCAAGGGCGTGTTGCCTCCGAATGCGCAGATACAGGCCACTGCGGCTTTGGCTATGAGCAAGAGCGCAACCGTGTTTATCAATTACCTTGCCGCGCAGTTCGTTCTCCTCTTTCTATAATGTCACTTTTAATTTAAGGTGTATCCGTCTGTCAAGAAGAAAGTACCCCAGTAACTAACTTGTAATACCAAAATAGTGCGAATGAACGTACCATCAACGCCAACAAAAAGACTATATTACCCGCAGACGTTTTCCAAGCCCTCGACGACATACAATTCTCTTTTTTCAAAGAGCCCCTTGAGGCTGAATTTGCCAGTTCGTTGACCGTTGACCGTTGACCCTCTCCTTCCGCCCTCCGCCCTTTTGTGCTTCACGCGCCCTTCCCGACCCCGATCTACGATTCTACACACATGACATAAATAAACGAATCTTTTCAAGACACGCAAAAAAAAAACCCCCAAAAAACACCCCTCTACCATACACCACACCTACATACACACACATACATATACAAGTTGAAACAAAAGTACTAACCCCGACTTCCCAAAGAATACCACCAAATCCGATCCGACAAACGCACCGACTACCGCCGCCGCACCAAATCCTCCAAACTCGATCCCGATCCCAACACTAACACCAACAATCCCGACGGCGACACCTCCACAACTAACCCCCCCACTCCCTCCGACAGGGACGCCGCCGGCCCACGAAGTAAAAAGGCCCGCATGGAGAGCCAGCACGAGGGAGATGTAGAGGCCGATCTCACGGAAGACGAGCGAGATGCGGGGCAGGATGATGAAGAGGACCATGATGTGGAGGAGGAACAGCCGGAAGAGCAGGATGAAGAAGGGGAAGAGGAGGTGGAGGATGAGCTGGAGGAGGAGGAGGAAGAGGAGGTTGATGATACGGGGGCTCCGGTGGATGAGATGCAGGATGTGGTGGAGGAGGGGGCTTTGGTTATGGAGGAGAGGGATGAGGCGTTGGGGGGGGATGAGAGTGACTAGAGGCGCTGGCGTTGGTGCGCGGGTAGGAAACGCTGCTGCGTTTTATGTTGTTTGGTTTGAATTGGACAAATATATTGTATGATGAGGGGGATTGGCTTGGGTCACGAGTGTCGTGAATACTACGGGTCGTATATCACACGTGTGTGTATCGAGGCCCGAGGGGCTTGTCTGTTGTAACTTGTGTGGCCTGGTTGGTGGTCGCTTTCACGCCTATATGCCTCCTGCCTAAGAGATGCCACTGAGATGATACTGATTGACACCTGAAGTACCTGCGACTGAAATACGAGACATGGGGAGGGAGGGTCGAGCAAGTGTTACCAGAAGAAGGCCTTGCGGCTATATTTATCTTGATGACTTCTCTGTGTGCGTAGAGCCTCGTGTCGAGGGTGTCGTGTCATCAAAGAGAAGTTGAGAACAGGGACTTTATGTCACAGCTACACGGCTTCTCGGTATTGCGTAAAGCTTCGGTTCGTATACTCAGTGTGCGGCCGAGGCAGCGGTGTTAACTGTCAACATAGGTATGTAGGTAGGTAGACCCATGGCCATCTTTGACCACCAAACTATCGGGTGATGTGTATACGTACCATGTGATAAATGAGGAGAGGAAACTGGATATAATACTACATGGCTCGGCATTCGCGAAGCTTCGTCTCAATGTACGAGTCACACAACGATGCCGACAAGGGGAATCATGCCATGACCGTTCATCGTCTATCATGATGTTGAATGCATGCATGCGTGCGCACTGCGTGTATGTATTGCATATAAAAGACAGACAATATTTCTTATTCAAAAAATAAACATGAAAAGCCTCCCTCTCTTTCAAACTGCAGAAAACCTGACGCACACTCTCCTTGATGAATCGACAGAACACTAATCTCGGACTCGCACAACAATGTTCGGTAGAGAGAAACAAGGCAACGTAAAAAACTAGTCACCCACGCAATGCTCAGGACTTGAAATAGCGGAGAAACTAAGACAAGAAGACGCACCGGGACATAGGTACGGCAAGGAAGAAGACGATTTGCCGGTCCAGGTACCTCCCCTTCCTAGGATGTCAATCCTAAAATGTCAACCCTCCAATGCAGACAAGTCAAACACAAGGCCGTTATAAAAAAAAATAGAAAAAAAAAACGATGAGAGGGGCTGCAAACTCAACAGCCAACACATTTGGACCTAGGCCAAAACCAAAACGCAAACAATAGGTACCTTCAACTTCGACTTTATTCGCCGCCTCGTAGATTCCATATTCTCCCACAAGCGCAACCCAACTTAACCAAAGGGATGGAGTAAACACTGAAGCCCAACTAGCCCAAGCAACCACCAACAATGATAACGAAGAAAGGAAGCAAGAAAGCCCGGCTACTTTCAGAAGAATCACCAACATGAGAGAAGCAAGGCCAGCCAAAGTGTTCCACCACCCATCCTGGAGAGCCATCTCCAGAGAAGAGACGAGAAAGGGACGATGCGGACAGTGTTAGTGTTCTCAAAGGCCCGCGGAGAAGAGAAGAGGTGAAATCCCCCGGCGGCTCGCGTTCGTTGTGTTGGAAATAGTGCGACGCAGTGCGACGCAGAGACAGATGTCTATCTATAGTCCATGGAACGGGGAGCAGAATAGAAGACGGAGATGGAGGAGAGGAGACTTGGGTTTCTGAGACCTTCCCATCCTTGTAAATGACGTCTTTCCCTGATGGAATCGGCGTCTTTGCTCTCATCATCATCAAAGCCTTTCCTCTCTGATAGTCAGCATTTCCCATCAACCTCCCCACTATCAACAACCTAACAAAGTCTCATGAATATGCCCCAACTGCATATAGCTGCTCAAAATCCATTCACGCGAGACTTCCCCACCCGTATAGCAAGCAGGGCACACGAACGGCCCCCTTGCCGAAGCGTGTACCACCCCTCCATTCCACCCACCGTATACCCGCACAATAAGAGAGTATCCAGGCACAAACCCGGACGCCAGAATCACCTTGAATGCGGGACAGCAAATGTATAATAAAACCTCGTCGTAGAAAAACGTTGAGTTGTTAAGTAAAAAAAGCGTCATGGAGCATGTACCACGCAGACCATTGAATAGAAGACGCAGCTGAGAAAACCCCAGTCAAGTAACGAAAACGTATCCCTAAATAGTGATCCAAAAAAGTAAGAGAATCAATGACAACTTGAACCTGCCGCCCAACTCCTCTATCCAGTCCCGGCCAAAATGCTATACACCGTTTCAAAAGGCTCAGATGCCCAAAGCACATAGCCTCCATAACCGGTCTGTAATCTTGGGTATCCTGGGATATTGTGACGACGGTGGCCACATGAAAAGAAAATGATCAGGCTAATACAAGCAACATCCACCAGTGTCAACCGTCGGAGTCCCCGCCCTCCTCACCTGCGAGGAGGACACATCATCGAAAAGCTTCATGACACCGGGAGACAACAAAAGAACGAAAGAACGAAAGAGGAGCTGGGACTTTACTGCGGCTGCTGGGGCTGTGTCCACCACTGAGGTGGCGAGTGCTGGCCAGACCACTGCTGTGATGTCTGTGGTCCTCCGGGAGCCCCTTGAGGCAGATACTGCCGAGGCGTCTGGTCTGCAGGATACATGCCCTGGCCGGAGCCATATTGCATGCTTCCCATACCTGGAAAGGGCATGTTTGGTTGGATCTGACCCGTGCTAGATTGACGCAGATGGGGAGCTGGAGATTGTGAAGGGTGGTGGCCCTGAGACTGCGTAGTATATCCACCGTAGCCGTGGTGAGGAGCCTGGCTGCTCTGTGACCATATAGCCTGGTTTGGTTGATAGCTATATCCGCCTGGTGCACCTTGACTCATGCCTCCGCTAGTCGAGCCTATAATTGTGCCATTTAGTAATCATTCATTTCGTGTGCTACATCCCATGGCAGAGTTGCGAGGCATAACCAAGAAATTGATCATGCCGTTCAAGTAGGGCATATTCGTTACGAGGAGAGCGAAAAAGCAAAGGGGAATAGAGAAATATTGGGGTAGTTACTGACCAAGGGTGTTTTGGGCGTGGATAGATTGCGAGTAAGGAGGCGCCGTCATCATCATCTGCGGACTGTGAGAGGACACCACTGGCTGCTGCGACGCGCCGGCAGCGGTGGTATGCGGCGAGCTCGATGGCCTGGTCGTCGCGGCCGCTGTATCTGCGGATCCTACGGCGGGATTCAACGACGATGAAGCTGGCTGTTCGTGGGGACGACGCCAGATTCCGTGCAGATAGTCGCCCCTCATATCGCGCTGTTGGTTGACAGATCTATTGAAGTCTGCGGCATGGTGAGCCTGAGAGTGAATCTCGCCCAATGGCGATGGCCTCGTCTGGTCTTGATATGCGGGACCAGAGATCTCCTGGCGAGGGCCGCCTTTCACTATGCCGCTGAAATCCCTTGGGCGAGTATCGCCTAACTCTGTCCCGACAATTAATCCAGGTGTTCTTGAAATGTTCACGGGTGGCACTCCCATCATACCTTGTTGGACTAGATGTGTTGGTGGAGCACCAGGATAGGGTCCAGGAGTGTTATTGTACACAATTTCCGTGTGAGGCCCGCTCATCAGGAGATTGTTCTGTGCCTCCGCAGCCTCGCGGGCTTTGGCCGCGCCTGGTCTCTTCTCGCCAGCCGGGTCTGCTTCGGTAAAGCCTTGTTTCCTAGCCTTGGTTTCCCAATAATCGTCCCTGACTCTGCGACCATTCTCAATCACGCGGCTGCCAAACTGTCGAAACATGGATCGGGCCGTCACAATGGCAATCTGTCTCGAGCGATACGAAAACGGTAGTATTTCCTGCTGTACGAGGTCATCCTTTTCGGCCTGGCTGGCAATGATCTTGAAGAGTGATCGGTTCTTGTTGAACAACAGATACGAATCACGGTAGCCCAGTACTCTGGCGCATTCGGTGGCAAGCATGAAGAGCTTGTCGCTTCTGTTCGGAACGAGGAAGGTTCGGCATCGATATGTGCGATTCCCAAGGAGCTGGCCGTTAGCCATGACCTTTTTCTCACCAAATTCGTCCGTTTCCCTAGGCAGATATTCGTCTCCGGCCGGGTTCAGTTGGTCCGTGGTATGGTCTCTGACTGTCGGTAAGGCTTTGATAGTGGATTTCGTCGGCGTCGTTTTGGGAGGTGCAGCGGCAGCCGTTTGAGCTGGGCCATATGTGGCAGGGGTCGTCTGGCTCGGTAGCGTAGTGCTTTTCGACTGGGGAGTCTTGGGCGGTGCTGCAGCCTGATTCGCACCGGCCGCTGCCGGCGCGGCCGCGAGCGGCTGTACAGGACTTTCGGATGGCTTCATTGGCCTTATTCGTTTGAGTCGAGGCGGAGAAATGGCTGCCATGAGTAGCAAAAAGAAAAGCAGAAATGTCAGTATCTGGATGTGCTTGTCGAGCTCACGAGGAGCGCATAAATTTGTCAACAAGAGAAGGAAAAAAAAACACCAGGAAAAACAGCTCTCAAACAAAACTCCAACACGTTCGTCTCGTCATCCCATCTGCGTCAGCTATCAGGATAATCTTCCGCGTCACACAGTCCGGCAGCGTGGAAGCCAAAAGTCGCGTTGGCGCTCCCTGGGTCATCTAGTGGCGCACAGTCGCACTGCGCGTGGTAGCGCAAGGCGAGAAAGAGAAGTCAAGTTACGCGACACCTGCCACGACATACCGTCATCACGGGGCTGCAGAATAGTTGGAGAGTCCGAGGGTCGACTCCGCTTCAGACCGCGAAGCGTCGAATTGGATACGGCTGTCATGAAATCCATGGTCAACAATGCGAACAACGCAAACTTTGGAAGCGCGTTTGCACCATATCGGAAGACAAGCCGCCGTTTATGACTCCAACGCGAAGCCGAGTTTCCGCAACAGATCAGGCCTCGAGGAGACGCGCAGATGGTCCAGTCTTTCAACGATGGCTTCCTGGCGGCGGATGGCTTTCGCGAGTAACGGATGGAGCAAAAGCTCACCTGGAGAACTGAGAGCGGCGGGATCGATCGTTGCACTGTCCGCACTGTTGGACTTTTCGGCATACATTTCGAATGGAAAAAGTTACCGCGGCAGGTTGTGAGCGGCGACGACGTTTCGTGAGTATGGAAGCTCAGGCATGAACCAACGTGCGTGCATAGATCGTGCAGAACGAGAAGGCGGTCGGCAGTCGTGGTACCGTGGGGCGTCTATTTGGCAGGTGGAAAGCGGGAGACGAAGGCGGAAGGCGGTATACGGTAATAAGCGGGCAGAAGCGGAGGACCCGCAAAGCACGAAAGCGCCGCAACGAAGCAGCCAGACAAAACGCTGTGCACAGGCGCAACAGGCGCAGGCGCAACATGCAGCAGGCCCTGGGAAACGAGGTAGTACAACGCTGGCCGCGACGGTGACAGGCGTGTTGGTGGCGCAGGGGGATCCTCACCAACGGGAAGTTTGCGCGTTGGAGGGGGCCGCCAACAGATGCGGGCGGATCGATGCGGCTAAGACCAAGGCCAAGACCCGGAGGCCAAGATCAAGCCAAGCTCGGGACAGCGGCGGCAGCAATAGACGCAGCCGCTCCAGATAGTGCCGCGGTGGCGGATGAGGAAATGACGACCTGCAGGCAGATACGAGCACTCGACCAGACGAGAGGACGAGAGGCGCAGCGGGTAGCGGGCAGTAAAATAGCCCCGCAACTTGCAAGCACGCGTGATGACGATGACGACGATGATGATGATGACGGCGACGATGACGAGACAGCGGCAGAAGAAACCATTTGAGAAGAGCAACAGATGCAACAGAAACAAAAAACAGAAACAAAGAGCAGGTACAAGGTCCAACACGGCCGTAACAGACGAAGATGGCAGCAGAGAAACGGGCTCTTCTTGATTTACCTGTTGATAAGCGCGCTGGCGCGGCGCGAATGCGACAAGGGATACGAAAGCCACGGGATGCGCAACGGACACGAGGTCCAAAGCGACGACGTCTGGCTGCAACGTGTTGCGGGCGCGACGTGTGGACGTGTGGAGTCGAGGCCCAAAGCAAGTGGCCGAGGCGCGCGGCGAGATATGGATTTGGCAGAAGCGGTTGAGGCGCAGCGCGAAACAGAGAACAGAGGCTCGAATGCAGAGAGGAAGTGCGAGTGATCACTGGGGTCTTGGCCGAGAGTGGACGCGCGCGCGACCGTGGAGGAGTAGAAGAAGGTGGTGGTGGTGGTGGTGGCAGCGGTGGTGGTGGTGTTGCTGCAAGCGGGTGGTGGAGGTGGAGGTGGAGGAGGAGGAGGAGGAGGGGGATGCGAGCGAAGCACTGGGGTCGCCTGGTATTAGAGACGTCGAGACGCAGCCAAAGCTCGCGGCAATAGGCCGGGAGTAGTGTATGGAGAAGCGGCCAACGGGAGATGGATTGTCCTAGATGTGGCAGCCGTATGTTCTGTCGTATCCAACACCAACAACTCGACGACAAAGCAACAAGATGCGGACTGGGAGCCTGGAGGTGGTGGAGGCGGATAGGGATGGAGAAAGATGCAGGACGAGGGGCAGAAAGACGAGGGGAACGGCTGCAAGATGGGCTTGAAGGCCAAGCCGGGGCTGGAGGGGAAAAGGGGGGGTGAAGGTGGGGGAGAGGGGTGTGCGGCCGACGATCCAAGCCAACCAAGGGAAGGGATTGAGGGAGGGACGGGCGGAGATGGCGTTTACTTGCTCGTTGCCTTTTGCCTTTTTGCATCCCGTCGCAGCACAGACGCCCGCGAGAAGTGCTCTTATCCAAGAATCCAGCACCTGAACAAAGACGAACAGCCAACGAGAATGAAGCTCTGCATCGAAGCTCGAGATGCTGCCGTCGGGTGGCCGAGCAAGGGAGGCGGATGACGACGCGTGGTTGGTCCAGATGGCGCGGTCTGGGGAGCTAAAAAGAAGGGCACGGGGGAGAGGGCGTGTGCATGGGGTGGGGTGGCGCGGCGAAAGAGGTGAGGGGAGCAAGGAAGGAGCAAGGGGTCAGGAGCAGGCTGCGGCCAAGGAAGCAGGGAATAGGCAGTCGGCGAATTGGGATGTACGCGGAACGGCTTTGCTTCTATCAGTTCTCTCTGGGGAAGTCCGACCCAACGATATATTTCACGTACGTCTCCAAGTCGAGTTTCGTGAGGTAATGCGGTACATGGCCGTGAAGCCGTTGAATGCGCGCGCCGCCGTTGCAACAACTGTACAGTTTACAGTGACTACCTACATATATGACTATTACTGCACTAAACTCGCCCGGCGCAAAAAGCCCTCGATCCACGCGTGCTTCCAATACCTACCGGCTACAACAATGAATACGTATAGCCCGTGCTTGAAGCTTCCCTTCCATGCCATGCCAACCTTCTTGGCAGCGCAACGTCCGGCGGGCTAAGCAGTTTTAGCTGCGAACTCCGTTCGGCGGGCTTTCTGTGGGCCTGTTCTCGAATCAAAGCCGACGGCCGAGTTCAACACAGTAGCCGATACATATTTGTTCAATGCCAATTCCATGTCCGATTTCTGTTGTCCGACAATTTCAATGGCCGTCACGTCACGGGCCAGTTCGTCAGTCATACATACGAGACAAGCGGTTGGTACAGGGGTTGGGAGAAAGACATAGGTAGGTAGACCCATATGTACATGTACGAGATACTTCCGTCGCGGCCCTACGCTGCGCTTCGGGGCGAAGGAAGACTCGCCTCGCTTCGCTTCGGGTTGGAGAGAGTCGGGCTGGAAAGGTGAGGTTTAGGTGGCCTCCGGGGGGATGTGCCTGCGGCTGCTCTGGGGATTTTATTAGGGGCCCTTCACAGAGCGCGGGATGGCGGGCGACTGCGTCGCCGCGGCGGTGCAGATTGCGAACAGAAATACTCCCTTCAACTTCAAAAAAGAGAGAGTTGCGGATGGTACATACGGCGGTTCAGCGCCAATTGTGCGGGGCGACTTTTTGGCAGGACCGAAAAGTGAGAATCTCAGAACAGGAAAAAACGAAAGGCCCCAGTTTTCAGGGAAAAGAGCGTTTTGGGTTAGGGGCTCCGCAATTGTCCCAACCTTATTATAGATGATGTAGGTAAGGTATCGATGTGTTCGCAGGCACATGATGGGAAGCGGGAGACATGCACTCCGCGCTCCGCACATGTACAATGTACGATCTGTTTGCGCCACAATACGGAATACATACCAGTCAAAGCAACTTCGCGCCTGAGGGAGCCATCGGGTAACCGTAGCAGGCGGCCATCTCGCAATATCGGTACATACCCAAGGGCTGGCCTCGATCAGAAATAAGCAAAAGCCCAGCCAGCCATTTTCTCAGATTAGACGCCTCTCCTGTGTTCTGGAGATGCATCGAGCAGCTTGAGTTTCACATGAATAGACATGGCGAAGCAACTGGCATCGTTCTCGGCCTGCCTATTTTTGACTCGTGAGAAGCGAACAAGGCAAGCTGGTGACTTGATGGAGGACATGGAGGACACTCCGCCGCCAGCCAAGATGCGATACTCTACAGTTAACAATCTTGCTTTAACGAACAATCTCGTTTCTGCGAACCAGAACCGAGGATTCCCGTAAAGATCCACACTGCATGCAGCATTGCAACATTGCAACATTGCAGCCATCCAACGTCAGAAGCAAGCTCTGGAATTCTGTGGCCTCGCCTCGGAGCATCATGGTGTTCTTTTCCACTCCCGTGCGGCCCTGACAGTTCATGCAATGTCGCAGCGCGTCGAGTGACATCGTTTACCTGCGGCAACCGTCGACTCACAATTCATATTCTTTCTTTATTCTTAGCAACGTCCTGCATTTTGTCGCACGTTGCGAGAATCAGACGTCGGGTGCTAAAGGTCACCCATCGGGCAAAAGGGCGGGGTTTATCGGGTTCGAGCACTGATAACCTGCATCTGCCAGCGAGCTAGCGGCAAGGGCTAAACTTAGCGGCTTACTTTATCTTCGTTGACGAGTTGTATGTATGTACCTAGGTACATATGTACATACATAGGTACCTATGTAGTTGACCCAAAATTTTGAGGGAGCGGCAACTTGCAAGCTGCAACGTTCTTTGCGCCGCGGACGAAAGTGCGAGTTTTTATCAGGGCTTTTCATCACAATTAATAACGTGACCGGCCCCCATTAATTCGGGCGCGAGTCCATCGTATAGGTAGGTAGGTATGCGGTAAAATAGCAAACTCTAACCGCACTCAGAATAAACTATAACGTTACGGTACGATAAAATTGACTTCATCATCAATGATCACCATCCATGGAGTGGCGTTGATGCGGTTTGGCACGAGCCTGCGACAGTGAGATGATACATATCACATCATGATCGATACGCCACTGCTTCGCCTTGTTCCACCTTCGGGAATGCTCGGCACATGTTGCCGCCAAATGGAATCCAGGTTTCAAGAAAGACATTTGGAGGGAGATGCACGAATACAGGACAGGGCGCAATAGACATAAGCGTAAGCAAGCCTGTTGATGAATAATTGAATTACTCGTTCCCTCTGTTTGGTCTTTATTGTTTCCTTCAGCCGCTGCGCCGCACAGTACAGTTTGCTTCCGCCTGGGATCAAGGCATCAAGGGATTCAGGGATCTAGGTAGGGGAGAATCTCACATGCTGCTTATTCACGGGTTGATGATGAAGAACGGCGGCGCCTGCAGCAAAACTGCAACACAAGACGGAAACGCGACTGCCCTTGTTCTATCAATTCCATGGCGTTTGTCGGACTTTCTGAGAAAGCGGCCCAAGGCAACATCAATCCACAGGGGCGCCAAGAAGCCAAGGAAAAGCCAAAGGGTCTCTCTGCTTTGCCACTTTGCCTTGCATTACGCCGATATTACTGCATTGCTACATCACTTGTATTGCTTTTCAAAGGAACAAATTAACAATACGGCCGGAACTCCGCCCTTCGCGCTCCATCTTTTGTCATTTGCTTTCAGTCCTGTATCCGCTTGGGCTTATACATACGGACGGACTTTGGGCCTGCGGAAATTCCTTTTCTTTCCCGTGTCTCGCGACAAATACCAGTCAAAGCGACTGATGACAACAAACAAGCCATAGGCTTATCTTAGTTACAGGTGACGGATTCTGCGGTCGCTCAGAAGCCTCAGATGAAGAACAATTGCCCAAAACGATCATGATGCGACGTTGGAGTCGCGACACCGAGCCCCTGTCCTCGGGCTTAGGCTCTTAGCAGCCGGCACGATATACGTCAGGGATTGGCAAAGACGGAATACATGCATACCTACCTACTGTTACAGCTTCACATTACATGTGCATAAAAGGTAATTTGGCAATTGGCCTTGGCCCAACGAATCAGCCCCCGGCTCCGGAGTAGAAAGCGCTTGCAAAGAAGCAAGTCCCGAAGCGCTCAGGAGAAGGAGATTCGACCAGCGCGATGCTATGGATAATGGGACACCGAGAAGCGCACAAGGAGGTGAATCCCGAATCTGACTGAAGCGACTCAGACTAGAGCAGGCTCTGAAAAAGGCTGTGCATTTTGCGGTATATTACGTATACATGCACAACTTAAGGTCACGAGCTCCCTTGATAACAGCATCTTACTCCGTACATTCTGAAGATATACATAGGTAGTACTCCGTAAATAGAGTACCTAGATGATGATATTTATTCCGTATACATATGTATAATACCTTGATGCATCGTGGGGCGGCAAACGAGCAGACCATGCCGACAGGTGTCAGGGATCTCCCATCGCCAACGGCCGTCGGCGGCTCTTATTGAGTACATAAACACGCCTATCTGCTTTATTGAACACGCATGACCACGCTAAGCCTAAAATGGACGTATGTACCTCTTCATACATTTTAGTATGTAGAGATACCTCTCTTCA
>SRQG01000378.1:0-26631 GCA_018360325.1 Claviceps aff. humidiphila group G2b | reverse complement strand
ATGGCCGGTAGCTGGGTGTACGGCGCGACGGAAAAAGGTCGACCGAAAAGGGAAATTAGTGGGACAGGTGGTATGAATAGTAATATCGGGTGGTAGAAATAACAATACTCAACAAAAAAAGAGCATCAACGTGATAAGAAAAACAGGGGAAGTAACAAAAAGTCCGACACCTGCAGGATTCGAACCTGCGCACACGAATGTAATGCCTCACCTACGGTGGTACCAATAGCAGGGCATCGCCTTAACCACTCGGCCAAAGTGTCTTGGTTGAAGGAATGGCAAACTGCATTACATTATAAAGCTAGTTTCTGGCGGCACAAACTGACATCACCATCGATGAGGGGATGAAGACGATGACGATTCTAGGAATGGACAGGCGGCTGAACGATGCTTCACACATCATACATCCACAGGGAATGAATTCTCAATGGGCCATTCCTGGATCATCGAACCAGGCTTGTCCCGGCGGTCGAGGGCGTGAAGCCGTTCACGGTTCTTTTGCAAAACCCCGCAGCTTCACATCCTCTTACAGAGGAGGTCATCTACGGAACGGAGTATGTAGAAAGTATCTCATCGTGGCGTTGTCAATTCAGCCACCAACGGCGTGCATGATTGCCGTCTTGCAATACCCGCGAGCCGCCATCCTGGTTCATAGCTTATGGTCGTCTGACCTGTATAGGTTCACCGTTCATGCAACCTATGCCGCCGTTGCAACTTGCAACTTGACTACGGATATGTATGTAGTGGCGAATATATGTACCAAATTCCAATATGAGCAGACTGATTGAATGGCCCATGAGTAAAGACTGGGCATGCATAATACGTACAACAAATGTGTCCAAGAAGAACATATGACAAGGCGTTAAATCGACCACTAGGTAGGCATGTATCGTGGTCCGTACGGCCTTTGGAATATTTTGGCGCTGTTTCTCAAATTCCATACTCAGTCCCAACATTCTTCATCGAGGTGCGCATTCTTTTATGCTCATGTGGAGAAGGAATCCAACTAAGGGGATAATGAGGTTCATGCATGTGCGAGGTTCGACAGAGGTGACTAGCCTTTAACTCACCCGCTTTGCAAATTGCCGCTCACGAAAAGGTAGCGCAGATGCATGCAACTCAGGTCACAGGTGTTGAACAATGGACATACCCGAAGACTGGTCACTGGTCAGTGGTCAGTGGTGGCGTGCCACGTGATGATGTAGATAGTGTTAGGACTTATGTCCGCCGCGAATTTCCGCAATGGTCGACGTCAGCTCTGTTCCTCTTGAAATTGATACACTTGTAAGTTCTTTGCTTTTATGTCCCATTCCGCCTCTTTTGCTGCTCCAATGGAACAAGTGGATTCTCACGGGGCAAGCGTCTAGATATCTGCCTGTGGCCAGTGCAGGAATGGAAAAGCTCGATGCAAAGCAACAAAACACAGTATGCAAAGTTGACATTCGCGATGCCGAGTTTGCCGGTGGCTCGTTTATGTTATGGTACGCCAAGAGCAATGCGTGGCGCTGTGGATGCAGCTTTTCGATGAGACCTGGCTGGCTTTCTGTTGTGATACAGACACGTCCTATACTCTGTAGAAGGGAAGGGAAGCTCTCTAAAAGGGCATCCGGAAACCATCCAAAAGGCCATGCTGATAAAGGAGCTAAGATTCCTAAACGGCCTCTGCAGCACGCTGCACCGGTCTACGTAAAACGCAACCTCGTGGCGAGCCACCTCGTTGGGCACGGAGTACATGTGGGCCTAGCATCAACTTGTCGATCAACCAACAATGCCTCTTGTTTCTTGAAAATCGCACCTCCATTCTATAGCTCAGAGAACTCTCTTGACCGTTTTGGCCCTGCGCCTCGGTTCTCGGCGCAGACGAAGAGCACATATGTTACATATGTATGTAAGTACCTACACGAGGTCGTGTAAGCCAGCAGGCTTGCTTATTGTGCATTGTCCCGTCCGCCACGACTTCTGCACTGTGACGCGTAACAAACTTTGTCCTGAGCCGGTGGTATCGCCCTTCCAGGATGGCTGCCTGTCTTGGTAGGGTTGCAGGGCGTGCTCCCGAGCGTACGGGCAGCCTATTTGAGATATCAACTCCGCGATATGTGCATTTCGAGCAAGTCATCTGATCATTCTGATGGTCTTGTGCTGTTAATTGTATCTCCCTAGGTAGCTGGTGCCGAGCGCGGTTGTAGGCTTGTAGCGCTGCTGAAGAGAAGTTGGATTTTGAGAGTGGCTGTGTCCTATCCACACTGACGGGAATGAGAGCCCATATCGTGAAGAATCGGATGAACAGGTCAGCAAGTCGGGAATCGGGATGAGTCCTGATGCGCAGAGATCTAGAATGCAGCCTGCAGGGATGCAGGAACAAAGAGAACGTGAACTTTGAAGAGGTGCAAATGCAAAGATGCGTACATTATTATACATAGGTACCCACTAGGTACCTACCTAACGGTACCTCCTAGAGGGGTGCGGGTCCACTAGAAACTGGCTGCCAGCCGCCCCCAGTTGACACCTCTGACTCCTGAGGCTCTGCATAATACGGCCGCGCTTGGCAGCTGCCCCTTGCGTCTTACTGTCACACATCACCGCCTCCAGGCTCCAACACGCATAACCTGAGCAGTCAGATGAACAGATGAACCACCAACCCACCCCCACGAACCATGGCTTCTGGCCAGCGCCACTGCCCATTGTCATCTATATTCCGGCGCACTCACCAATGGCAGAAACCTGTTTCCGCCATCATCTGCGTATTCCCGCAAGCCATGTCCATTTGTCGAGGGGGGCAAGCCTGGCCGGCCCGGAGCCATAGCAAGCGCATATATCCCTATGAACAGTTTCCTCGTAAAGGGGAAGGGAAGAAAGATGGCTATATACAATGAGTCTCGCCCGATGCCCTCATGGTCTGATGATGGGCATCTTGTAAGTTGTCGGTCTTGTGTTGCACGGCAAATCCTGCGGTGGCGTCTCTTGTTCACCTTTTGCCTCGCACTTAGATCCTGCGGCAGCCGCAGCTGTCTAAACCCGAGATCTTGAACACCGGAAGCCTTTACACGTCTGGTGTTGAGGCGAACAAGCCTCTATTGAACAAGCGTATCACAGCTCCAGATCTGATCCAGGAACCGGTCAGCACACCATGAAGCTCTGGATCGCCGTGACGAGCCTCTGTGCTGCCATTGTCTTGGCCACACCTGCTCCAGCACCCCCGGTGAATCCCATTCCGGAACAGACACCCCCTGAGGCTATTCTGGAAGAACGCTTCGCAACTGTAGACGTCGATCTTCCTTCCGGGGGCACCATCACAGGCCGTTCCATACTCAACGTGGAGAGCTTCAACGCCATCCCCTATGCGGATCCCCCCATCGGGCCTCTCCGTCTCAAGCCTCCCAAGAAGTTCTCCGGCACGTTTGGCAAACGCGATGGCACAGGCATTGCGCCGGCATGTCCACAGATGTTGATATCTCGCGAGAGTCTAGGTGTAATCGGAGCCGTGTTCAACGACGTACTCAAGATCCCGCTTCTACAGTCCCTAGCCGGCCAGGAGGACTGCCTCACCGTGAATGTCCAACGGCCAGCCAACACAAAACCCAACGCCAAGCTCCCTGTGCTATTCTGGATCTTTGGCGGGGGCTTCGAGTTTGGCGGCACAAACACCTACGACGCAACCAGTCTCCTCGCCACAGCCGTCTCCCAAAACCAACCCTTCATCTTCGTAGCGGTAAACTACCGCGTCGCAGGCTTCGGCTTCCTCCCCGGCAAAGAAATCCTCGCAGACGGCAGCGCAAACATCGGCCTCCTCGACCAACGGATGGGCCTAGAATGGGTCGCCGATAACATCGCCGCCTTTGGAGGCGACCCCTCCAAAGTGACCATCTGGGGCGAATCCGCCGGCGCCATCTCCGTATTCAACCAAATGGCTCTCTACGACGGAAACGCCCTCTACAAAGGCCAGCCGCTCTTCCGAGGCGCCATTATGAATTCCGGTTCCATCGCACCAGCCAGCCCAGTCGACTGCCCCAAAGGCCAACTCGTCTACGACACCGTCGTCAACAAAACCGGCTGCCACGGCACAAGCGACACCCTCGCCTGTCTCCGCCGCGCAGACTACACCACCTTCCTCGATGCCGTAAACTCCCTCCCCGGGATAATATCCCACTCCACCCTCGCGCTCTCCTACCTCCCCCGCCCAGACGGCAAGATCCTAACCCAAAGCCCGGACAAGCTAGCCCGCCTCGGGAAATACCACCCCGTGCCCATGATCATAGGCTCCCAAGAAGACGAAGGCACCCTCTTCGCAATCCTAACCCCGGATCTCACCTCCCCCGCCAAAGTCGTCAACTACCTCTCCACGAATTTCTTCCACGGCGCCTCCAAAGACCAACTCCAGACCCTCGTCCAGCTGTACGAACCGGGAATCCTCCAAGGAAGCCCCTTCCGGACCGGGCTCCTCAATGAACTGTACCCCGGATTTAAGCGGCTTGCTGCTCTTTTTGGGGACGTGACCTTTACGCTAGCGAGGCGAATCACACTACAGCATGCTGCTGCTGCGAATCCATCTGTGCCGACATGGTCGTACATGGCGTCGTATAATTACGGGCTGCCCTTCCTGGGGACGTTCCATGCGTCTGATATTCTGCAGGTGTTTATGGGACTGCTTCCCAATTATGCTACCAAGAGCTGCAGGACGTATTATTTGAATTTTGTGCATAATCTGGATCCGAATCAGGGGGTGGGGGGGTTTGCGCACTGGCCTATGTGGAAGGAGGCGAGGAAGTTGATGTGGTTTCGGTGGGGGTTTGGGAATGATGTGTTGGGGGATGATTTTCGGGACAAGGCGTTTGATTATTTGTTGGCGAGTGGGGAGAGTCTTTATATTTAGGCGTTTGTCGGTTTGTCGGTCCTCGGCCTCGGAGTGTCCCAGGTCCTGGCTACAGAGGTACCTGATATTGGCTCGGCATGTTCGTTTGCGTGATGAAATCATTGTGGAAACGGAACGTCATGATCAAGAGAAACGGAAATAAAGAGGAAACGAAGTTATGACATGGTAAGCTCACTTATTAGAGTAAGCTGCTATAATACATCCTGTGCATATACAATTACATTTCTACATTTCTACAATCATCCCGATTTCAGATTCGCTCATAGGTAGCCATTCGCGCCCAGCCACTCTTTCAGCAAAGCAGAATCGCGCGCCTTATACGCAGCCCGTCCGCGAATCTTGTCCTTGACCGTCTCCAGCGTCCGGTCAAAGCTCTTGGTGTCTTTATCCTTGAAGAACTGCTCAATGTCCTCAACGACCGCAACGTCGGTAAAGCCACCTAGACTCACGCGCACGAAGCGGTCCACCACAATCGGGTTGCCGAGCTTGGCCACGCACGCGTCCCAGTTTTTCTTCATAAACGCCCATTGCACCTGGCGGCCGACGGGGTTGCCGCTCAGTCCCATGCCGAGGACGTGCATGTCGGCCGCGTTGTTGGCATTGTTGGGAGGTCCTGTGTTGAAGTTGAAGGCAACGAGATCCTTCAAGATCTGCTCATCCTCGGGCGCCGATAGTGCGCTGAGACAGAGCATTTTTCCATCAATCGACTTGGTGGTGAACCACTCCTTCTTGAGGATTTCTACCGCACGAGCCGCGTCATTCTTGACCGCGGCGCGCCAGACTGCGAGTCGCAGAGAAGGAGGGAGAGGGTTGGCTTCAGCATCTTCGTTCCAGGCATCGAAACGTCTGAGGGCTTCTTTGGTGATCCTGTGGGAAAGCAGCAGAGTCAGCAGGCATGGCGTCGTAAAGAGTTCGCTGCAATGGTTTTAACTTACTCAGGGTGGCTGATGGACACGCCGGTTCCAAGAATGTGCTTGCGCAGAATCGTGTCCAGGTAACCCTCATTGGGCGCAGATTCCCAGCCAACCTCGTTGGCCTTGCTGGAAACGAGCTTGAGCGTAAACTTGTCCAAGCCCTTCTTGATGTCCTTGTCTTCGGAAAAGACCGATTTGACCGAGGCAATCGAGTCGAGAACTTGGGTCCAGACGAGAGGGTGCGTCTCCTTGTCAAACCCTTGCAGGAAAGTCAGCAGAGCAGGCGTCGTGTTGTTGCCGGCAAATGCCAGATCGGCCGTCGAGCCAACCATGGCAATCTTATCCTCGGTACTCAGCTTGTCCAGCTGAGTGGCAAACTTGGCCAGGCGGGCAGGAGGGTAGTTGACCCGGTAGAAGCCAGTGGCTCCGCTGTTGAGCTTGTAAAAGTCGTCGTCAATGTCGCGGATGGTGTCCTGCTTGTCCGCAAGGGACAGCGCAGACACTCCAGTCTCGCCCTTCTTTCCCTCGAGGCCGAGAGGCACCCACCAGGTCGTCGTGTCGTCTTCGGGCTTCACATCGCCGGTAGACAGGAAACGAGACTGCTTAATCGAGATCTGTCCGGGCTCCTCGGCAACAGTCACGACAGGGTGGCCAATCTTGGAGATCCAGGGGCCCATGAGAGTGTTGACGTCTTTACCGGAAGCCTCGCTCAGAGCATCCCACAGGGCCTTGGTCTTGGCGTTTCCATATGCGTGGGCCTTGAGATAGTTGGAAACACCCTTGAGGAAGGTCTCGACACCGAGGTGGTTGGCAAGCATGCGGATGGCCGAGCACCCCTTGAGGTAGCTGATGGAGTCGAAAATTTGGTTGACATCGAGAGCGTCACGCACGGGGACGTGGATGGGATGACTGGCGCGGATACCATCAAGACGGAAGGCAGCCTCCATGCCCTCGTTGACGAACTGGGCCCAGACCTGCCAGTCGGGATGCAGGTGGTCGACGGCGTACCAGCCGACCCATGTGGCAAAGCCCTCATTCAGCCAGAGCTCATCCCACCAGTCCATCGTCACCAAGTTGCCGAACCACTGATGGGCCAGCTCGTGGGCAACAACGTAGGCAATCGCATTCTTGAACCGGGCGTCCGACGTCTTTTCGTCAAACAGCACCTGCGTAGTTCTGTAGGTGACGAGGCCCCAGTTCTCCATGGCGCCGTGGGTGAACTCGTGCACGGCCAGCAAATCCGACTTGGGCAACGGATAGTCAATGTCGAAGATTTCAGAGAAGAAGTCAATGACCTTGGGGGCGTGTTCAAGAGCCCATCGACCCTGCTCCTTGAGACCACGAGTCGTGTAGACGCGGACGGGTATCTGCTTTCCGTTGTAGCGGCGGTCGGTGAGCTGCTCGACATACTCAAAGTCACCCACAGCCCAGGCCAGGAGGTAAGTGCTCATGATGGGCGAGGTCTCAAACGAAACAAGCTGCCAGCCCTCTTTGGTAGGCTTGATGTCCTTGACGGGCATGTTGCTGAGCGCGACCTGGTCGGCAGGCACCTCAATCTCAAAGTCAAAGGTGGCCTTCAAGTTGGGTTCGTCAAAGCAGGGGAACGCGCGGCGAGCGTCGCAAGACTCGAATTGGGTGCTGAACATGTAGTGCCACTCATCATCGCGGGGGACCGACTTGGCAGGGGTCACGGTTGGCTTGTACTTGGAGCGGTAGAAGCCAGCCATCTCATTGTTGATGATGCCCTCGAAGCTGATGACAACCGAAGCCTTCTTGGACACAGACAGCTCTTGATCGAACGTGATGGTGGCGCGCTGGGCACGCTCATCGTAGCTAAACTGAGTGGACTCAATGGCCTGGCTGGACTTTGTCTGGTCGACGAAAACCTTTGCGTGGGTGAGCTTGAGCTCCAGAGTGTTGATGACGATCTGGTTGGTGGGTTTGACGATTTCGGACTCGATACTGGAAGTGAGCGGCAGTATTCAGTCAGCCACACATATTACAGAGGTAGTCTTGGTGATAGGGTCCATCATCATGCAAACGCAGGTCTCAATGGCTGCAGTGTTGGGTTCGTTGGACACAACGTACGTCACGGTGCCCTGGTACGTCCAGGTCTTGAACTCGAGGTCCCTTAAAGACACATTGTAGTGAATAGGCTTGACATTGTCGGGCAGAATCTCGCGGTCGGCCATCTTGTGAGGATTCCTTGCTCTCGCGTGGGCAGAGCAGAAGCGATACGATGTAAAGGGAACGGAACTAGATGGGAAGAGGAAGAGAGATAGGACCGGTTAGCTTTGTATATGCGTTGGCATTCGGAGTCCGGACCCAAGAACGGTCAAAATAAAGTGGTGCGATGACGAGGCAGGCAGGTAGGAGGTATCATGCGAGGCGGGGCAGCCAAGACTAACAGCCGGCCAGCCGGCCAGCCAACCAGACAGTCCATATGGTATCGAACGTTCGTTCATGCTCATTGCTGAGAGAAAGCAGCAGAGTCAGAAACAGCGCTTGCACCGACTAGGCGACTGTGCAAATCGCAACTCAAGCTGCTTCAAGCAATCTTGAATGCAACGGGCCCTGCAGGCTGCAGAGAAGGACGCGGGCCGAAGGGACCTTTGCAGCGGCAGCGGGGGTTACCAGAAGATGAAGCCGAGCTCCAGCTGTAAGCCAGCACCGTCCAATGACAGTGCAGAATAGTGGCATGCAGAAGCGGGGCCGTCAAGCATCCATGATCCAAGCCAGGTTAGGCAAGGGGCCGCAGGGCACGCGCTCCAAGTTCCAAGGGGAAGAAAAATCCGAAAAGATCCGACGACAAGGTTATGTACGGAGTACGGAGTACAGATAAGGCAAAAGAGAAAAATTGGAAATCACCCGTCACGTTCAATTGCTGGGTTCTGTTCAACGCACCTTGCAGACGCACATGGCGATAAACGAGGCCTACATTCCGGCAAGTACCCCGTTCCCTTCCGCGACGCCATCCGCGACACCATCCCCGTGACCATCGTGGACGCCAAGATTCCGTGTCCCCAGGGTTGTGCAATGCCGACCGTGGTTTTGACGTTGATGCCTGTACCAGTCGAGGTCGAGTAACTCTGGGCCGGGCGTCTCCACAGAAGACGGCCTCCACGGCCACACACGCCCAGTGGCTGCAAGAGGCACGACATTGTTGGAATCTGTGACAGGTTGCAAGCTGAGGCGAGTCGTACTCCGTGGACGGCGAGTCCCGTCCGTCGAGGCGGTTCCGTCAAGAACACGCGGGCTACCTAGCCAGGAAGAGTGTTTGATGAAGGACTGCGCGGCCCAGCAGCGGCACCGTAGTTGCCTGGAGAGGCCTGGCAGGCGAGGAAGGATGATGATGATGGAAAACTTGAAAAGGTTCGTTGTCGCATCGCGTGAATTTGAGCTCTACCGGCTGCGGCTGACATTGACTGGTGTGCGAATTGGGAAAGACACTGTATGCATGTACTGTATAATGTCTCGGTCCGGGCCGGAAATAAGTCATGCAAGTACATAGGTACATGATACAAGTTTACAACTGCAAAGGTGTGCATCCATGCAACTTATGTAGCTTGTAAGTGATGTATGTATGTATCATGTAGGTGACAGGTCATGGGACGACATTCTTCCCAAATGCAAGGCGTGTGCACATTCCATAGCAATAAACGAAATATAAAATATACAAAGCCCAATCCTTGGTCGTATTCACTACATCAAGGAAGACGGAGAGATCATGATGACTTTGACAAACCCATCCATCTGGCACCGCACAGTCTGGATCGTCGAAAGAATCATGGACGGCACGGATCTTGGCCGAAAATTCTTGCAAGATGCAGCCCCTGTTCCGGGAACTTCCGGCCCGTCTTGATGCTTATGTAGGTACTGGTTGGTACTCGATGCGCCACGCCATGCTGCCACTTGGCCTGCCTCTGCAGCTCTCGAAAAGAACAGCAAGTCATACATGTGTGAGGTCGGTCTGCAGCTTATTAGGCTATCATGAAGTCGCTGACAGTTAAAATCGCTAAAACCGCCGACCACTTATCTCGTGCACAATAGAGGTAGCAAAATCAACCATGTTACCATCAGACCCCGAGTCGCTGACTCGCTCGTATGTTTCCAATTTGAGAACCTACCTATTTGCCTCGATGATCTCGATCCCACTACATCCATGAACCATGACATGCTTCAGTCTCCAGAGCCATGTCACGATATATACATACAAGCTACAAGCTGTACTTATAAAAATACAGAAAAAGACAGATCAACTCGTCAAACGCCGGAAGGAATACGTAAAGACATGCCTGCATGTCCGCGCATCGCGCTGCTCGTTTGTGCTCCTCCATATGCTTGAAGGAGGCAAGACGCTCAAGAGCGGCAAGCTCAAAAGACGCAACAAACGAGTAAACAAAGAAGAGCCAAAAAGGAATAAAAAATAACAGAAAACACAAAAAGATTAGATATGCCGCCAGCATAAACCCGGGAAAACTCCAGACAACGCCATGATATGCCCGCCCCGTTACCGCAAAAATAAAGTCAAAAATCCACGCCAACTCTGCCCACCACCCACCGCCACGGATGAAGATAGCTTCCCAACGCAGGTTCATCACAGCTCCTCAACCTCAACAACGACCATTCGCTTCACATCCTCAGAGGCTAGAGCCCAGAGCCCGACTTCCCGACTCACTCACCCCCCCTCCCGCACCCTCCCACTCACCACATCCCACCACTCCCCATGCGCCCCCCTATCCACCCCCCCAACCCTCTCCAACACCTCGGCCATCTCCCTCACCTTCTCAATAAACTCACTCAATCCCAAACTCGCCAACTTCTCCCCCGCCAAATTCGCCGCCCTGACCTTCTCACTCGCCGACCCAGGCGCCAGCCTCGCAAGGATATTCCCCCTCAACCGCGTCAGCAATAACCTCAACACCGGTTCCCGTGGTTCCGCCGCTGCGACCGCAACACCACCACCATCACCATTCTGCTGCTGCTGCTGCTGCTGCTGCTGGAAAGACATCTCCTGACTCGCCCTCAGGACCTTCCCCACCAGCGCCCTAAGATGCGTCTTCGTCACAGCAGGCATACACCGTCCCGCCTCCAACGCCGCCATCGTGCCCTGCAGAGTCCCCTCCAGGGAGGGATTCAAATAATTCGCCTCCAGGACGGCCATGATGCGATGGGCTTCTGTTTTCCAGGGCGAGCGCACGTCTCGCTTGAGGAGGTTCTTGCACTGCAGGAGGACAGCACCCGTTGTGATGATGCGCTGGACGGTCAGAGATACCGTGTTCATGCGGTGGATGTCCAGGTGCAGCATTTCGGGGACACGGTCTGGTGTGATGGGTGCAGGCTGTGTGGATACATCGACGAGCATCTGGGCGTAGATTCTCGCAGCGGTGGGTTGCAGGGCTGTTGCTTTGGGATGGTGGATTCCGTCTGGGTCGCGGCGTTGTGCTTCTGAGAGGACTTTTGTGGAGGCGGTTCGCCAGGCTGTTTCGGCGATGGAGAGGGTACATGTTCCTTGGATGATGTCTGCGTTGAAACGCTTTGCTTCGTACTGGGAGGCGGATTCGATGAGTTGGGGGGCGGCGATGCGGAGGAGGTAGTTGATGTAGTCGCAGAGCATGGTGTCGATGAAGCTGTTGAGGGCTTCGACGCGGTCGATGAGGTGGCCCTCGGAGAGTTTCTCTTGGATGAGCGACCGGACTTGGTCGTCGCGGAAGGGGGCACAGAGTTTAGGGAGCAGGGAGGACATGGCTGCGAAGAATTTTTCGTAGGAGAAGTTGCCGAGGATAAATTGTTTTTGGGCCATTTCTGGGTCGAGGATCTCGCCAATGAGATTGTACATGGAGTTGCCTGGTTTGAGAAGCCGCTGGAGTTTGTCGCGGATGCTGCCGGCCATGAGGATGAAGTATCTGAACTGGGCTTCTGTGTCGTTTTCGGTGACGGCGGCCCTCATTTGCACGTAGAGCGGGCGGGATAGAATCGCTTGCTGCTCGACGTATTCGTGGGATGGGATTTGGTATTCCTTGTTGATGGCCAGCTCGTGCACAACGACGCGGTTGTCAGGGAGTAGTCCGTTGAGGCCTGTCTTGATGACAAGTGGTTTCTTGCCCTCGCCTTTCCCCATGGGAGTTGCTGGAGGTGTCAGCAGAGATTGCGAGTCGGCAGAGACGAGACTTGTAGCTGTAGCAGCTGCTTCATCGCCGTCGCCGTCCCCGCAGGCAGAGCTTTCTGCCACGCGAGGCTTTGTGTCGCCCGTCTGCTTCTTCGGCTTGGCGCGAGACTTCCTCGCTTCGCTCACGGCCTTGAAGATGAGCCTCTTGCCCTTTTCGGCGCCTGCCAGCTTCTTGATCCGCACAATCAGCATGAGCTGACTATCCTGGATACTCTGACGATACAACGCGGCCGCAGCATCATCCGTTGTGTCCTTGACGGTCTGAAAGATGGCATCCAGCTCGACAAACTGCATCAGCATCACCTCAATAAGAGCATTCGAGTCTCGAGACTTCCACGCGATAAACGCATTGTAGAAAACGGCATACGCCTCCGGAAGCGCATTCTTCAGAGCCGGCGGCATCGTGTATCGGTTGAAAGCGGTAAGCCGCGCCAGGATATTCTCAAAGTGGACGAGCAAGTCCTTGGCCTTCCCAACCAGGTCCTGCAGCTGAGGATTATCAAGGTCAGTGCTCGGTAATCGGTGCGTGCTCAGCGTACCAGCCAGCTCTGGGTCCGTCGCGTCGCCCTCGTTCTTGTTGCTCAAGACCTGGTTAGGGTGGCCGAGAATGAGAAACGCACTCAGAAAGGTGCGCACAGCAGCCATCTCGTCCACAGAGCCAGGCTGTCCTTCTTGTAGCCCACAGATGCGCAGCAGCCTGGCCATGATGAGAAGGACTTTCTCCTGCGCCAACAGCTCCACGACTGTATCAAAGGACGTGTCGCGAATGCCATCGACAGATAGCCCGAGACTGTTAAACTCGTAAATTATTCTCCTCCGTGAACACCCACGCCACCAGCCCTGAATACAAGCCACGGCGGCGTCCTCGGACATGCCACATTTGGCAACGTCCTGTTTCGCGTGCCCGTCGTTTGTGTCATTTGTGTCATTCACCCTTCGCATAACCAAACTCTGTCCACGAGCCCGTCTTGTAACAGACCTCGCCCGCAACTCTTCCCTCCTCCTCTTCTCTGCATCCGCCATGCGCTCTTCGATTTGCGCGCGCATCTTGGCCATTGCCTGTTCTCTCCTCTCCTTGGTAAGCTCGGCGACCTGCTTCGCTTTCCGGACTTCCTCTGCGCAAGTCGCAACAATCTCAGCCAGGTTGCGCTCCCGAGCCTGTTGGGCAGCCAGAGCGCGCTCTTCCGACGCTGTCGGCCCGCGGGGAGCAGCCTTGGCCAGCGCGGCACGAAGACGTACTTTCTCTGCATGAGCGGCTCGGTCAGCAAGTCGAGCTCGTCGGTCCTCGAGGAATGATGCCCTCCGGAGGTGCTGCGCGACATGTTTGCTCTGTTCGGGGTCCCCCGGATGAGCAGACGGGTGTTGTTGGATCGAGGAGCAGCGCGAGTGCACCGAGGATATCGAGTTTCGTCGTGATGAAGCGGCCGAGTCGCGGCGGCGAGCCTGAGAGGGTCGATAGAAGCGAGCAGCGACTCGTGGAGGCGGCGTGTATATTCTGCTGTCTTGCTCCAGCACGTCATCCTCAGACGGTGGCATGGCGAGGTCTAGATTCATGGCCGCAGCGTCGTCATGCGCTGACCCGTCGGAAGCGTCGAGGCTACGTGACGGGTCATGAAAGTGAGCTGGCGGCTGAGGCATAATGGTTTCGGTTATTTCGGTGCAACTGGGGGAGTTGCTGCGCAAAGCCGGTTGTTACAACGGCGGAGTGGTCTGCGTATGGCGTATGGGAGAAACAGAAGATCGATGGTCCGAACTCCCGAGTGGGCGGGCATTCGCAGCAGCCCAACCGAGGTTCTGGATTGAATGTTGAAGTTGGGTGCACCGGCGCAACCTGTTGCGACTGTGGCACACGTAAACTGACGAGTCAGCCGACTGTTCGTTTCGTGGGGTGCGTGAGCAATCCAAGACGCGGAGAGATAATCAGTCAGGTGAATGAATGGCGGCACGACACTTCCTTATGACGACGCTTCCGACAACAAAAGTATTCCGTACTCCGTATCCCGGGAACCGTTTCGACGCCTTGTTTCGTATTTCGGTTCCGGAAAGGTCGTTGACTCGTTGGAGCTAACTTCCAAGGCGCTATCCCCCCTTTCTTGGGCCTTCTTCGCCCATCCAAGCCCCCCGCCGCTACCCAAGCACCCACCCGACCATGAATTTTCTGCCTCGGCACCGTGCAAACGTGAAACGGGATTATTATTCAAACCGACCTCTTCAAGACGTCCTTCGCTCCAGGAAGAGAGTTGCGCAATGCTAATGCCTACCAGCCCAACGCAAAGACAAAGCCCATCCGCTCCGTTAGTTAGTACGAGCAACGGCTCGAATTCGTGCTCGGAGCCCCGAGGAATGGGGAATGGAGGATGGAATGCAAAAAAAGTAAAGATGTCTGCCGCGCATGAGACAGCCCACCAAGCTGGCAATCGCCTATAGCCTCTAGATTATGAGAGTGGTCATGCAAAATCGATGCGTGGGTTGTCGAAATCGTAAATTTGACAGATCGTGTGCCAAGCAAAAGACCGACGGGAAACAAATTTTGGACTTGTTCTTTGCACTGGTGGTACAAAGTGGGGGGAAAGCTGCGATGGGTGACCGCATGCATGAAGTGGGGGTTTCAACTTTCCTGAGATGCGAGTTTCACGGCCAGGGTACGGTTAGAGTAGCATGTGCTTTACTCCGTACACAGCAGCAGTCGAATACATAGCAGGTCAAATTGACACCCGAACACAAAAACGGGTGGCGTTGGGCTGAAAGAAGTGTGCCTATCCGGAAAAGCTGGTGGATTGATACTGTGCTAAAACTACTTATATGTAACGAGCGTGCACTCAGTTAGGATTTTGAAATCGGCACGCATGATAGCAACGCGAAGCACAACGCTATGAGTTCAGCAGACACGATCAAGCACCTCATTCATCATGGCTAGGCCCTTTCTCGTCCCTCCTCTAATTCAAGCTCCATTCACCACCCCTTGTCGTTTCATGCAAAGCGAGATCCAAAGGGCCTAGAGGCCTCGACTCGGGCCCGAGGAAATTAAAAATTACAACCTGAACGCCCTTGAACGCCATTCCATGGATGCCGATGCCCAATCTCGATGCGCCGTCAGTCGGAAAGGGTCCCCTTTTGTCTATAATTTCAGTTTTTGTTTCGCGTCGTTGCAGAATGCCTTCAGTCTTCCAAAACACGCATAGTGGGTGATACTCTGTGAAAAACTTGGCGTCACTTCCCGCCTTCAACTTCAACTGCTTGTCGCCGCTGCAATCTACATCTTCTCTGTTCGACCGTATTTCTCCAAACGTCGCCTTCCGGTGCTCTGGGACTCGATTTGCTGTTCTTCATGTCACTGTCGGGTCACAAATTCAGTCCCAGAGCGCCCTTGTTGCAGGCTACCGCTCCGCGCTCGCCTCGATCCTGTTACGCCATTGAAGGACGCATCCTGCATCCTGTTAAGCCATTCCAGGGTGGTCTCGTAGCAGAGCACATACTGCCGCAGCGTCTGAACCATGCTCAGCCGTTGTTCCCTGAAGTCCTGAACGGTCTTCTGGATCAAGTCCACTCCATCATCTTGAAGCCAGCTGGTGTCCAGCTTCGACAGCGTCCACGACTGGGAATCGCGTCCAGTGCCTCCTGGGCCAAAAGAGCTGTTCGAAACGCTTTCTCGCCTCGACATGGACGACTCCAAATAGTCCGTGTTACCCATGGGCGTGTCCCCGTCTTGGGCCTGTGAGCGATGCACGGCCATGTTGGCCAGTCGTTGACGCTTGAGCATATCGATGACACTGTCTACAGTGCAGAATGCTCCCGTTCGGCCACACCCGGCAGAGCAATGTACTAGCATTGGTCGTGCCTGCGCATCTTGTTCTGGCTCATTGTACCAGGTGACCGGAACTGCGTCAATCGTCGGCAACTTCGAGCCGACAATGGCAGACGTCTCAACAGGCATAGCGGCTCGTTGCATCACGTTGGCCAACTCAACCAACGCCAACAAATGAGAGGGCTGAGCGGGAGTTCCAAAGTCCGGCCAAGCGGAAAAGTGAAGATGCGTGATTTCCCGAATCGGTGCAAACGGATGGGCCGCGTGGGAAAGAGCAAACTTTCGAATCGTCACATAAGGCGCGTCGGATGATTGGGCTTCGGGCGAAGACTGCAATGGTGGCTGGAAACTTGTTGTCGTATTCGCCCTTCTGCGAGCGAACTCATGAGATTGCGCTGTCCCCGGCGCGGAGCCCGCATCTGAACGATGTCTGTCAATGTCCAGCGATGCCTTCTTCTCCGAGAGAGCCTTGAGCTTGATGAGCCCAAAGTCTCGGCCTTTCCAGTACGGATGGCATTTGAGCTGGCCGCCTTCACTCTCTGCCGTCAACATGACAATGACGCGCACATCTTGCTCCCAGATGACCGACCAAAAGTCCTGACGAAACAACAACTGTCAGTCGACATGCGGGGGATACTGGGAGAGTACTGAAAGATATTCAGCTTCCTTTTAACGGAGTTGAATCTTACCTCAAATGTGGCAGGCAATGGGCCTTGGGACGCAATATATCGTTTGTTGCTCCTCGACGCCGACAAATGACTCGCGTTCACGTAGTCGCACGATCCGTCATGCGGCGACTGTAGTCGAACTCGGGCGTGCTCAAAGGGCAAGATATCCTTGTACCGGTTTTTGGTGCCCTTCTCTACGCCGGACAATTGGAATTTGCCCTTCGATTTTCGGCCAGGGTTGAATGCCGCATACGCATCCCGCATGCGTGACTGTTCCGCCAGCTCGATATCGAGGAACCTGTTCGAGACTTTCTTGCCGTGATCAGCTTCTTTGGAAGCATCTCTAATCCAAGAAGGGAGCAAAGGCGATTCAAGACCTCGCGGTCGGGCAATGTCGTATTGGCCCACACCATCAGCAAGATCCATATTCTGTCTGATATTGGAAAAGAAAGGATTATGGTCATTCTGAAGGGTAGGCAGGCTGACGCCGCCAATCACAGGCGCGAGACTGCCTCCGTCTTGAGCAGTCGCACATTGTTGCATGGAAGAACACGCAGTCGAACGGTGGTCAACGAGGGAAGAGAATGAGTTCTGGAACATGGAGAATCCGCCACGCAGAATGGCTGTGTTGCCACTGTAGCCTTCGTTGGTGAACTTCTTAATCATGTTCTGAGCGGTCACGGCGTCACGCATGTCCGATGCGTGCGCGTCGTAGACAATGATCCACTCCATCTGTCGCCACTTGGCGAACTGAGCTGAATCCATGTTGCCCCTGAACGTTTGCTGAAGTTTGGCAATGTTGAATGTCGCCCGCTTCAGCAAAGTGGTGGGGATGCAAATGTTTAACGCTCCTTGAATGCGAGACAGCGCAAAGCTCTGCGAAGAGCGAATATCAAGTAGCAGAAGCTTGCTCAGTCCGACAGTTTCCATCAAAGTCTTTAGTTCCTCTCCTGACACCATGCTGGCGGGAGCCTGCTCCAATTTTGAAGGCAATGTTGAAGCGCGATTTGAATCACGCATCTGCGGCGACGGGGGGCCAAATCTCGGTAGATTCAAAGATAAGCGAGAGTGAGTCGCTTTCTGATCTGGAGATAATCGAGCAGCAGTGACTTTGTGATTTGGAAGAACTAGCTGCGCCTGCGTCGGTATTTCAATCAAGCCTGGGGATTTGAAGCGTCGCGTGCCACCGGTAAGCTGAGAAGGCGACCATGTTGTGGAATCAGGATTGCGCTTCAAATCTGAGAGGAAAGGTGCCGAATCATGGGCACTGCCGCTATCGCTTGGAGCCTCGCCCTTTGCCATCGGGCGAGGTCTGGAAGAATGGATGGATTTGGGCGGGGAAGCATCGGAGCCCGTCGTGACACCGGTGATGGCTTGCCATCTGGGTGGAGGGGGACGCGCCAAAGCGGGATATGGGGTCTGCGGCATAGGTTGTGCATTCGCCAGACTAAAAGATTTTCCTCTATTGAGGTCGGCCGCCTTCCTGAAAGCTTCGAACTCGGAGTTTGATTCCAGGCCCACCTGCCTTGGGAGCGCAGCGTCGAACGACTTGACAGATGAGCTTGGACTCCAATTGTGGTGTGCGAGCCCTGAGGAGTCTCTAGGGTCGTTTCCAGACTCAACAACGAGGCCGAAATAATTGGGACTAGGCGCCCGTCGGGTTTCTACGTCTCGTTTCGGTGAGAGCATCGGGGGGTAATTTTGGCCCACGGAATATGGTGCTCGGGGCGATGTGGCAGGTGATGTTGTAGCTTTAGTCGGCTTGTGCGAGCGAGCGTTATAGTTGTGGGCATGATACGGAGTGATAGCCGCGGGTGAGCGCCGCGATTGCGTCTTCATGTTTCGGAACGGCGACGGTGGTGCGTCGCCTTTTCTGGAAAGTGTAAACGAATCGAGGATCGCCACGTCTCGAGTGCCAGCTTATGTTTCCGTCACAACGAGATGCTGGTCGAGCTGTATATCATGGAGTCATGGCTAATGCGTTGTACGCGAATGGCTGGAAGGGAGGCGAAAGGAGGTATATGAAATGTGCTGGCGACTGGCACAGGAAGACCGCACGTGACGTGGCTGCAGATGGCGATGACGGTGTTGCGAAGGTGGTGAATAGGCGAAGGTGACGGCGGTAAAGATGCCGAGGCGAGGCGAGAGTGAGGTGAAGGCGAGGTGAGGGCGAGGGCGTGGGCGAGGGCGTCTATGTACAACGAAGGATCGCTCGAGCGTCGAGAATGTGCAGTATCCTGAGGTGTGCGCGGAAATCGTGGTGAATTGGCGACGATGGCGAGATGGGGTAAAACGAAGACGAGGACGCGGACGCGGATGAAGCAGGAAAAGGAGCACAGGGAAAGGGGCAGCAGAAGAAGAGACGGAGGAGGAAAGCAAACTGCAGACGACAAAAGATGGGGATGCAGATGCAGCAGATGCAGCAGATGAGACAAGAAAGATGGACGGCACGTCAGAGGCCCAGTAATTAGAAGAGTGGCGGTAAGACGAAGTCGAGGAAGCAGAAGAAGGACCCTGACTCCTGAGCCAGATTGAAGAAGGGAGGGGGGGTGGGTACAGTAATAGGAATTGATAATTGATAAGGGAAGGCGCGACCGGTGGCCACTGGCCAGTGGCGGGTACGGACAGCTGCACAGAGCAAACCCTCTGCGGGTGGTCACTGGTGTCGGTGGTGCCGGTGGCGTTACCTGTTGGGGCTTGGAACAGCGCCTGGAGCGCCCGGGAGTGCACGGAGGCTGACTGGGAGGATCAAACCAAAGCGAATGCACGTAGGTATAGTCTGGTGTATTTTACGGAGTAACTTATTATAATGTCATGACTTTAAGGCGTGCAATCGAGAAATACTAAATAGGTAGTAGCCAGGAACTGTTGGCCGGCACTTACATACCTATGTGTACGGAGTATGTACCTATGTATGTATGTACATACATACATATGGAGTACACTCGTTCACGCACGAAGGTTTAGGTACCTAATTCAGCCGAGATGCTGCGGAACCCCAGGCCAGGTATCTGGCGATTCCCCGGCTGGGGCCCGTTGGGCTGAAGAGGTACCTGTGTACAGGGGACTTGCTAGGGAGCCGCGAATCGCGATATAAAGCTAGGTACGTCCTGTCGTCTCAAGTGCAGAGAGTACATCATCCCACTCTACCGCAGCCGCTTCTCTGCTCCGATGCTCCTTCTACGAAAACTCTCATCCGTCAGGCCAAGTTGCCTACGTCATTCGGTAGTCAACGACCAAGATGGGTCTCGACAAATCGTGCCCGACACGGTGTCAGCGTCTCGCGTTTCTGCCTCCCTTACAAAGCTGTTGTCTCGAGGGCACCAAACGGACCGATGCGTGAGGAACGAGAAGGGGGAGGGGTCGGGCGAGGAAAGCTCCTGTTTGTCTTCGCTTTGCTCTCTCGAGATGATAGATGCTTGCTCTGCAGCAGTTGAACTATGTCTATTTTATTTTTAAACATTCCCTTCAATTCGCGCGCAGCCTGCCACAAAGCCACAGTGAGGGTTGCGGAAGTGATCGGCAGATGGCTAAGCGGGCTGTCGTGTTCGTGAGCGTGTAAGCTGGCGAGAGACGATACGAGATGGCTTCATGACGGACAGAGGCCGACGTGTGAGGTAGGAAACCTGACTTTTGAGGTTGGACCAGAACTCAGGACTCAGGAATCAGGAAGGTTTGTCCAGAGGCTTGTCCGGGGCCGCCGCTTGGTTTGTGTGCCTGGATTCTGGCCCACGGCCGTCGCGGCAGCTAATGACTTAAGCTCGATGGCGCGGATTAGCCAATACCTACCTAACATTGGAGTGCTCACTGCTCACAATTCACAGACTCACAAAGTCTGGTTGACGTTAGAATATAGCATCACGAAGAATTGTGGACTGGTCGGGGTGCGATCCATCTCCTACCTAAGAAGTACAGAAGCTAGGTAGGTTCGTCTGATGCAGTCCGCCCGTCTGTCTACGCTGAGTACGGACCCTGTGGCTGGCGGAGGGGTGTCTGCGCAGCATTTGATGTGATTACACGGCAACGTCCTTCAACCGACTCAACCAGCATCAGACCAGCCGGCAGCTGTGAGTACGCACCATGATGACGATTGGCAGTAAACGACTTGCAGATTGCAACGCCGCGGCGGAAGAGGGGAAGAAGAGCAAAAGAGGGATCTGCGGTTGCAAGTTTGCTGGTGCACCATTGCACAATGCGCACAAAGAGAACTTGCGAAGCGCCCGCAATTGCCTCATCAGGTCCTCAAGAGTCAAGACACTCAAGAAACGTCATTCTGCTTGTGCTCCCACCTTCCCTCGTGGCCCCCTCGCCAGAAGACGTCACCGACTCCACATGAACACTTGGCACTCCCGGTCCAGACTCGATTGGGCTTTCAACCAATTCCACAACTTGCTCACTTCCTTGTCCCCATCTTGCGTTCAAACTTCAAACAGCGGCCACCAATGCACACAAGCCGCTGACCGAGATGCAAGTCAAAGGCAAATTCGTGCTAGTAAACAAGTATGCACCTAAAAATGAGTTTGCCTTTGTTCTGCTAGGTTCCGGCCGCCGATGTACACTACATCATGATCTTCTGTTGTTTCTCTCTGTTCCTCTTTCGACCGACTTTGTTACTCGTGGGTAGAGTAAGGCAAAACTCAGGCGAAGCGAACAAAACGGAGTTGTCTGGCCATGACGTCATTGCTTTCGAGGGAGTGATCGCAGATGATTCTGTGAAGACTTGCTATGCATAATAACAGCACGAAGAGGCAGTGAAGCACGTAAGGCATGTAAATATGAGAAAAGTCAGTTACTTATTAGGCGAAGACGCACAAGCCCGTGCAGATTGACCTCCCATCCTCATCCCACTCACTGCGTGTGACGGCGAGTGAATTTTATGAAGATACATACCTCATAAGTTACTGCCGGCCACTCTTCCTTGCCTTGCTGCCTCTTTGGATTTTTTCAGGGGATATCTGCTGCATTGTTATCCAATGCGCGCAGAAAACGACTGGTAGCACGGTGGTGTGCTCGTCAACGTTGGTGCATCATCAGACCCTCGGCCGTGGCCCGTAACACGTCAACTCGTACCCCGTGCATCTCACAAAAATCATCAAGTTGCTAAAACCACCGATACAAGAAAAAATGTGGGTGAACGAATCCACGTAGACGCACGATTGGTCACGATGGGTGCGCCATGAGATCATCTCATTCGACTTTAGCATTCACGTGTCTGTAAAGGTACTTGGCTTGGCAAAACGAGAGGTAGTACAGTACTCCGTAGGCTCAACCTCTTTTGTCAACTTCTCTACGATGGTCTTCGCTTCCGTGGTCCCCTATTGTTTTATACGTTTGGATAATGCTGTGTGCTTCCCATTTCCTCGTTTGCTTTTGTCATCTCATCGCGAGAGCTTACTCTGGAGAGTGGCCATATACTCGCCAGTAAGAAGACATGGAGCACAAAGAAGACGCGGATCGCTGAAGGAGGAGGGCCAGACCAGCAGAGGACACTAGAAACTACGGAGTGCCTGCTGCTGTCCTACACTTGTCAAAGAAAACAGGATCAGGAGCTCTTGCTGCTGTGGTACACTTGGGAGAGACTTGCAAGCACGAAGTAAAGGATGAGAGCATGGATACTAGGGCAGGTTGGAGTCAGGCTGCTTAAAAGTCAGTTATACGGTTCGGGATACGGCATGATTCATGAAGCACCTTCTGCTTGACCCTTATTAGGGGCATAAGCTCTAGCTATATCATCATATATGCGCCTTTATCTTGTTGTTGCTCGAGCACCGTTATAGGCAGTGGGCACTGAGGCAGTTACACGCCAACGTTGAGGGTTCAACACGGTGATCATTTTTACATCAAGCAAACTCATTTGACTTGCCTAGAGGGTCGCATCTGCTCTGGCGACTCGCGATCTTTATACGTACCATCACTCCAGTCTCCAAACACCGAAGTTGATAAAGCCTGGCTGGCTTGATTCGATCCGACGATTCTGACAAACGTCTTCATAGGCTCTTCCTTGACCTTTATGATCTCGCATCCACAACATGGTCTGAAATGTCACCAACGTGCCGAGAGATAGGTCTTAGGACATGGACAATGGCTGGAATTGGGGGAGCAGGTGGTGGATATGGTTGGAAGTGGCTCAAGTGAGTTCTCATATTCCCATTCACTTCCACCCCGTATGCTCTTCAAACGACGGCCCATCTTTCGCTTGGTCTTTCGTTGCTCGCCGCCGCTTGCTCGAGGTGCTCATGATTCAAGACTCCTGCCCCTACATTCGTCCTCTCCATATTGCGTAGCATGTATCGTCCTTCGCTCAGAGTAGGAATCCAGAAGCGAAGAAAGAGAGAGCTCTGCGCCCGTCCTCCATCGTCACACACACTGTGATACACACATTCATCCACTCACAAGCGAATAGATGGAGAGAAAAAGAAAAGCAAAGCACCAAATCTATAACACGACGTCTGTCCAAAATACCATATAGGCTCACCTGGACATATTTACATCGACAAGAAAGCTCACCGACCGACTGTCACGCTCAGACATGTCTCCTCGAGGACTTCACCCTATGCATTCTGAACTAGACTCTCGACGAGAAAGCATCCGTTGGGCCGATGACACCTCATCCCACGCCCCAAGGCCGGCAGCAAGTCGAACTATCTGTCTATAAGATCTCGCAACATGGCCAGAGAATGTCTCGAGGCCCGGGGGCCGGCTAACGTGCTTCGCGAGCAGGATGAGCCCCTGTCATGCAAATCCGATGTGAGTGATACTGTGATGCAGAGATTCGGCCTGAACGAACCTTGTGGCTCTCAACCCGTTCGTTCTTCCACTTTTCTCGTATTGTATACTTCGATGTCGGTAGTGTAGGGATCACGACGTGAGCTCTGACTCCGTACTACAGCAAGAGCTACGTTGTGTGTCCTCTACACTAGTAGACAGATCCAAAATGGATCTATTCATGGCGTGCACGGTGCAATACGTAGCTCTCACTGCGGCAAGAAGCTCATGGAATAATACGTGCTTTCTTCCCAACGATTCTTCCCTCTCTGCGTCCCTTGTTTCCGTTTCATTCACGGTCGTAGTATTATCTCCTGGTTCTTGTCATTTTTGAGACGAATACGGACCATGTAGGCTAGGTGGTCACCTTCCAGATCAGCAGAAGCAAGGCTATCTATGTATTCAATAGATGATTCATCGACCTGCAATGCTAAAAACAGGGTTGGTCCACAAAGGAAGGTACCTGGTACGCACGTCAGGAAATGAAGCAGATATACACAGACATGTACGTAGAGCGATGGCCGCGAAGGGAACTCCATCTCGTCGAAATGCAGTTGGATATCATGAGCCGATTCGGATGTTACGCGATTATTGGACTGCACGTAGGTGGGCTCTATTGATCTCTGGTCCATCCTAGACGTCCGCTTCCACATGACAATCAGACGGTGGTGCGTCTCAGCCTGAGATATGTACATACCTGGGAGATACACAACCAGACAACTTCCAGAGACAGCGAAAGTGCAAAAACAAGAGAAGAAGAAGGGGGAGGAAAAACCATGATGGTACAGCCCATTTCGAATTACGGATACGACCACTATCCTGATAGCCAGCGGCAGTCCCGCATCTATGCACCAGAACCCAACCCAACCGGCGCAAGAACCCCTCCAATGCCACGAATAACCCTCTACTTCCACAATTTACCCAATGAAACCTCCTTGTCATCATGCTTGTTCAAGATCTTGGCAGTAGCCAGCTCAAAATCCTCCTGCGTGACATGCACTCTCCTTTCCCGCAGAGCATACATGCCAGCCTCGGTGCACACACCCTTTAGCTCAGCCCCAGAGCAGCCATTCATCTTCTCAGCAATTTTGGCCAAGTTGATACCCCTTGTGAGGTTCATCTTGCGACTGTGAATCCTCAGAATATCGGCTCTTGCCTCAACGCTGGGCGGCGGGAACTCAATTTTTCGGTCGATTCGACCGGGGCGCAGGAGGGCCGGGTCCAGGATATCCAGACGATTGGTCGCCATGATGATCTTGATGTTCTTGGTGGGTTCGAAGCCGTCGAGCTGGTTGAGCAGTTCCAGCATTGTGCGCTGAACTTCTGAATCACCGCCTGAAGAGCCTTCTACTCGGGAAGATCCGATGGAGTCAATCTCGTCCATGAAGATGATTGAGGGGGCGTGCTCTCGGGCCATGATGAAGAGCTCGCGGACCATGCGGGAACCCTCACCAATGTACTTCTGCACGAGTTCTGAGCCGGAGACACGGATGAATTTACAGGCAGTGTGGTGGGCTACGGCTCGGGCGAGCAGCGTCTTGCCTGTGCCGGGGGGTCCATAGAGAAGGACTCCCTTGGGTTGAGCGATTCCGAGGGATTCAAATAGCTCGGGGTGCTTGAGACCGAGTTCGATGACTTCTTTGATTTCCTTGATTTGTTGGTCCAGACCACCAATCATGTCGTATGTGCTGTCTGGGACCTTTTCTACCATCATGAGAGATACGAGGGGATCGACGGAGGACGGCAGGAGCTTTTCGAGCTTGTAGCTGTCTGAGACGAGCGCGACACGCTTGCCGGCTGTGAGTTTGGTGACATCAACGTTGTCGGCAACATCAACCACTGCGGCGCAAGCGTGTTAGTATTTCTGCTGAGAAACCAAAAGCATTGCGAAATACAGCGGGATAGGGGTGGACGCAGTTGCATCTTTATATATGTCCTCACCATATTTTCCTTCCGGGTGAACCTTGACTAGGACTTTGGTGGTGCCCATGACCTTAACCACTTCACCGACATACGAGCCGGGCTGTTGGAGCAGTCCCAGCTCTTCTCTGAGTAACCGTACGCGGGAGTTGTAGTCGTTCCGCTGGGCTTCGAGACGGCGCAGAGCTGCTTGACCCTTGAGGATCTCGAGCTTCATCGCCTCGATCTTGTTGTGGTAGTACTCGTCGAGCGCCATGGTTGAGATGCGCTCTCCGAAGGAGGAATTGACGAAGGGAAAGCGGTTGCGGATGCAAGCAATGGGTTCAGCGATGTATCGGAAGTACTTGTGTGATGGGCGCTGGTGGTTACGACAGATGAGGTTAATCGGAGCTGGTTGCTGACGTATCAAGCAGATTGGAGACGAAGCTGGCTTCACAAAGCCAAGGCTGCAGGCGTCTCGTAAGCATAGGCGGGAACGAGGCTGGTGGCGAGGCTGATGAGGCCTGACACTAGCCACAGCTACAAGGCAAGAGCTTCTCGGAAAAGTGGCTACGGCGCGAGGGTTCTGCCGCTCCGAGGGGAATGTGGCACGGGCACCAAAACTGCCGAAAGTGGCGGTGCCCGCAGAGGTACGTAGGTACAGAGTACATATCTCAGTGTACATACATAGGTACATGTAACGGTCATGGCGACAAAGCTGAAGGTTCCAGCCAAGAGGCTTGCCAAGTGGCCGACAGCCGCCAAATGCCCTCGCCAAGTGCCAGGCCTGACAGTATCATAAAGCAATGCTATGTATGTATGTTGAGGCCTCGAGGTGTCGCATGCACAACCATAGATACTCTAGACACTACAAGGAGTTAAGCTTGACGAGATAAGCTTGCGTACATCTCCGGGACGCGACGTGGGCCGCAGCATAGTATTCCTAATAAGTGTGTGCATGTCATCTAACTCTGATTGAACGATCAGTATGTATGCCTACAAGGCAAATCGCTGCCAAGCCACAGGATTGACGTGTGTGGTGTGCCCATTATATGTATGGCATATGCGGCCAAGGAAGAATACCAGGAGCACCGCGGAGATGTTATGCATCTTCAAAAGGATTCTTGTGTGATGCCTAGAAACGTCTGCCGTGGAATGTGCCGTTGACCTGAGATAAACATACATACATGCCTTGGGTAGGTATGTAGTGCGACGGCGGGAGAGTTCAATGCCCAAAACTGGGACGCAGCGGTGTCAAATACAAAACAACAACAACAACAATAACAACAACAATGGGAGACTTCAAGGGCTATCGGCCGACATTCAGGTTGGGTTGGGCAGGCAGCTCTTTGCGCGGTCATTTGCCAAAGCCGAGGCGCACTTGAATGTAAATGCGTGTCGTGTCTCTCCCTTCGGAGCAGGCGGTGCCCTCAGGCTCAGAGGCGTTGCTGTTCAGCGTTTGATGGAAAGGTACATGGCAAGATATGGAATATGTGGGTCCACCCACACGTACCGATCCACACGGACCACAACCAGCTGCT